>JAJPUD010032540.1:399-11862 GCA_023553655.1 Myrmecobius fasciatus
TGAAATCAGTGCAAGAAGGATACAGTATCTTGCAAGAAGGATATGATTCCCTGCAAAAAGAGATATGAAAAATACACCAATTGATTAAAAAATAAAATTAGTGAAGTGGAAAAAAGTGCAATGAACAAATTGGCCAGTTACAAAAGGAGCTTAAAAAGGTAACTGAAGAAAACAACACTTTAAAAATAAGAATTGAACAAATGCAAGTGAATGACACACTAAGACTTGAAGATCAGTCAAACAAAAACAAAAAAAATGAAAAATTAGAAGAAAATATGAAATATCTCCTAGGAAAAACAACTGACTTGGAAAATAGATCTAGGAGAGACAATCTAAGGATTATTGGACTTCCTGAAAGCCATGATGAAAAAAAGAATCTAAACACTATCTTAGAGGAAATCCTGAAAGAAAACTGCCCTGAGATTGTAGAATCAAAGGGCAAAATCACCAGTGAAAGAACTCACCGATCACCTCCTGAAAGAGACCCCAAAATTAAGACCCCAAGGAATATCGTGGCTAAATTTCAGGACTATAGCACCAAGGAACAGATTCTGCTAGCAGCTAGAAAGAAACAATTCAAATACCGAGGATCAATAATTAGAATCACACAGGATATGTCAGCTTCCACACTGAAGGATCGAAGGGCTTGGAACCCGATATTCCAAAGGGCAAAGGAACTTGGATTACAGCCAAGAATAACCTATCCAGCTGGAATGAGCATTATCCTTCAGAGAAGAAGATGGTCATTCAATGAAATAGGTGAATTTCACCTGTTTCTAATGAAAAAACCAGATCTGAACAAGAAATTCGACATCCAAACACAGAACTCAAGAGATGCATAAAAAGGTAAAAAGGAAAGGACTCTTGAGAACTTTATTTTTACTAGGGGGATACTTAAAGTTTGGGGGTATAATTAACTAGATATTACTTTGATAATACGAAAAAGAGAACTAGAGGGGGAAAGGTTGTCATACTGAGGAAAAGAGGGGAAAAGTGGTAAAATAAGTTCTAAAAAAAGAGGTAAAAACAAGGTAAAATCTCTTGAAGAGGCAAAGAAAACCTAATATAATTGAGAGAAAGAGGGGAGGGAGATGAGCATTGTGTAATCTTACTCTCATCAGGTTGGGCTCTAAAAGTGTATATCAGACACTTGATTTGACATAGAAACTTGTCTGTTGCTAGAGGGAAGTGGGAGGGAAAAGAGGAAAAGAAAGGGATAAACTAATAGAAGAGAAAATAGAAGAATCAGGGGAAAAGAGTAAAAACATGGGGAAGGGATCTAAAGGGTGGAGTATTGTTTGGGGGAGGGGGTCATCAAAAGCAAAGTACTAAGGAGAGGGAAGGGAGAAAGGGGAAAGGAAAGGGGAAAACATAACTTGGATAAATAAGATGGCAGGAAATAAAGAATTAGTTATTCTATCTGTGAATGTGAATGGGATGAACTCTCCCATAAAGTGGAAGCAAATATCAGACTGGATTAAAAACCAGAATCCCACAATATGTTGTCTACAAGAAACACATCTAAAACATAGTGACACATATAGGATGAAAGTAAAAGGCTGGAGCAGAAAATATTATGCTTCAGGTGAACAAAAAAAAGCAGGGGTAGCAATCCTTATCTCACATCAAGTAAATGCCAAGATAGATGTAATCAAAAGAGATAAGGAAGGAAACTATATTTATTAAAGGGTACAATAGATAATGTAGCAATATCAATACTAAATATATACGCACTAAGTGCAAAAGCATCCAAATTCCTAGGGGAGAAATTAATAGAGATGCAAGAAGAAATAGACAGTCAAACTATACTAGTGGGGGATCTCAACCTTGCTCTCTCAGAATTAGATAAATCAAACCACAAAATAAACAAGAAAGAAACTAGGGAGCTAAACCAATTGTTAGAAAAGTTAGGTATGATAGATCTATGGAGAAAATTGAATGGAGACAGTAGGGAATTTACTTTTTTCTCAGGAATCCATGGAACCTATACGAAAACTGACCATGTATTAGGGCATAAAAACCTCAAAATCAAATGCAGAAAGGCAGAAATAGTAAATGCATCTTTTTCAGATCATGATGCTATAAAAATCACATGCAATATAAGGCCAGGAGAAAATAAACCAAAATTTAATTGGAAATTAAATAATCTAATCCTGAAGAATGAATGGGTGAAAGAGCAAATCATAGACACAATCAATAATTTCATCCAGGAGAATGAGAATAAGGAGACAACTTACCAAAATTTTTGGGATACGACCAAAGCAGTTATAAGGGGCAATTTTATATCTTTAGATGCTTACTTGCATAAAATAGAGAAAGAAAACATCAACAAATTGGGCTTATTATTAAAAAAAATAGAAAAAGAACAAATTAAAAACCCTCAATTAAATACCAAATTGCAAGTTCTAAAAATAAAAGGAGAAATTAATAAAATTGAAAATAAGAAAACTATTGAATTAATAAATAAAACTAAGAGTTGGTTCTATGAAGAAACCCACAAAATAGATAAGCCTTTAGTTAATTTGATAAGAAAAAGGAAAATCAAATTGTTAGTCTCAAGAATAAGGGAGAACTTTCCTCCAATGAAGAGGATATCAGAGCAATAATTAGGAGTTACTTTGCCCAACTTTATGCCAATAAGTTTGATAATCTAAATGAAATGGAGGAATATCTACAAAAATATAGATTGCCCAGGTTAACAGAGAAGGATATAAACTATTTAAATACCCCCATATTAGAAAAAGAAATAGAACAAGATATTAACCAACTCCTTAAGAAAAAATCTCCAGGGCCAGATGGATTTACATGTTAATTCTACCAAACATTCAAAGAACAATTAATTCCAATACTACACAAATTATTTGAGAAAATAGGGACAGAAGGTATATTGCCAAATTCCTTCTATGAGACACATATGGTGCTGATAGCTAAACCAGGTAGGGTGAAAACAGACAAAGAAAACTATAGACCCATTTCCCTAATGAATATTGATGCAAAAATTTTAAATAAGATTTTAGCAATGAGATTACAGAAAGTCATCCCCAGGATAGTACACTATAACCAAGTAGGATTTATACCAGGGATGCAGGGCTGGTTCAATATTAGGAAAACTATCAGCATAATTAATTATATTAATAGCCAAACTAACAAAAACTATATGATTATTTCAATAGATGCTGAAAAAGCATTTGATAAAATCCAATACCCTTTCCTATTAAAAACATTAGAGAGTATAGGAATAAATGGGCTTTTCCTTAAAATGATGAGTAGCATCTATTTAAAACCATCAGCAAGCATCATATGTAATGGAGACAAACTAAAACCATTCCCCATAAGATCAGGAGTGAAACAAGGCTGCGCACTGTCACCATTGCTATTTAATATTGTATTAGAAATGTTAGCTTTAGCAATAAGAGAAGAAAAAGAGATAAAAGGAATCAGAGTAGGTAATGAAGAAACCAAATTATCACTCTTTGCAGATGACATGATGACATACTTAGAGAACCCTAGAGACTCAACTAAAAAACTACTAGAAACAATTCACAACTTTATCAAAGTTGCAGGATTCAAAATTAATCCACATAAATCATCAGCATTTTTATATATTACCAACAAAGTTCAGCAGCAAGAGATAGAAAAAGAAATTCCATTCCAAATAGCAGATGAAAGAATAAAATATTTGGGAATCTATCTGCCAAGGAAAAGTCAGAAACTATATGAACTGAACTACAAAACACTTTCCACACAAATAAAATCAGACCTAATCAATTGGAAAAATATTAAGTGCTCGTGGGTAGGCAGAGCGAACATAATAAAAATGACAATACTACCCAAACTAATCTACTTATTTAGTGCCATACCAATCAAACTCCCAAGAAATTATTTTACAGATCTAGAAAAAATGGTAGCAAAGTTCATTTGGAAGAACAAAAGGTCAAGGATTTCAAGGGGATTAATGAAAAAAAAGGCAGATGAAGGCTCTACCAGATCTAAAACTATATTGTAAAGCAGCGGTCCTCAAAACCGTTTGGTACTGGCTAAGAAATAGAGCAGTCAATCAGTGGCACAGGATTGATTATCAGGACAATCTAGGCAATCACCTTAACAATTTAGTGTTTGATAAACCCAAAGACCCCAGTTTTTGGGATAAGCACTCACTATTGGGCAAAAACTGCTGGGAAAATTGAAAACTAGTGTGGAAGAAATTAGGGCTTGACCCATACCTAACACCACATACCAAGATAAGATCTAAATGGGTTCATGATCTAGATATAAAAAGTGACTTTGTAAGCAAGTTAGAGGAACGTAATATAGTTTACCTCTCAGACCTGTGGAGATGGAATAAATTTATGTCCAAAGAAGATCTGGAACTCCTAATTGAACACCAGATGGATCATTTTGATTATATTAAGTTAAAACGTTTATGTACAAATAAAACAAATGCAGACAAGATTAGGAGGGAAGCAACAAATTGGGAAATCATCTTTACATTTAATGGTTCTGATAAAGGTCTCATTTCTAAAATATATAGAGAATTGTCTCATATTTATAAGAATTCAAGCCACTCTTCAATAGATAAGTGGTCAAGGGATATGAACAGACAATTTTCAAATGATGAAATTAAAACCATCTCTAGTCATATGAAAAGTTGCTCCAAATCACTATTGATCAGAGAAATGCAAATTAAGACAACTCTGAGGTACCACTATACATCTGTCAGATTGGCAAAAATGAAAGGAAAAGATAACAATGAATGTTGGAGGGGATGTGGGAAAACTGGGACATTAATATATTGTTGCTGGAACTGTGAACGGATCCAACCATTCTGGAGAGCAATTTGGAGCTATGCTCAAAAAGTTATCAAACTGTGCATACCCTTTGACCCAGCAGTGTTTCTACTGGGCCTATATCCCAAAGAGATCTTAGAGGAGGGAAAGGGACCCACATGTGCAAGAATGTTTGTGGCAGCCCTTTTTGTAGTGGCTAGAAACTGTAAACTGAAGGGATGCCCATCAATTGGAGAGTGGCTGAATAAATTATGGTATATGAATGTTATGCAATATTATTGCTCTGTAAGAAATGACCAGCAGGATGATTTCAGAGAGGCCTGGAGAGACTTGCATGAACTGATGCTGAGTGAAACGAGCAGAACCAGGAGATCATTATACTCAGCAACAACAGTATTACATGATGATCAATTCTGATGGACATGGCTCTCTGCAGCACAGAATTGTCTCAAACCAGTTCCAATTGTTCACTGAAGAATACCATATACACCCAGAGAGAGGGATGTGAAATATGGACCACAACGTAACATTTTTATGCTCTCTGTTGATATTTGCTTGCATTGTGTTGCCTTTCTCTGATTTTCTTTTTTTTTTCTTGTAGATAGGATTTTTCTTGCATAACTTGTCAAGTATTTTAACATTATTAACCTGTAGTGTACTTCCTGCCATCTAGGGGAGGGGAGGGGACTGGGGGTAAAATTTGTAATGGAAAGCTTTGTAAAGATCAATGCTGGGAAACTACCCATACATATGTTATACAAATAAAAAGCTTTAATAAAAAAAAAGAATTACCCATACATATGTTTTGCAAATAAAAAGTTTTAATAATAAAAAAAATCAGTAATTCTTTAAAATACCTCACCCCTGAATTGAGTATATTTGTCTTCTCTGCTCCTAAGAACATGCTTTTAAATGCTCCTGTAGGAAGTCATAGAATTGGGCTGTCTTGATCTCCAACCTGTTTTTTGTGACAACCAGAAACACCCTATGGTAGTAGATAATTTTGCATATTGATGATAATTTTCTGTTGAACAGGTGACAAATAATTCTACTTTATGTGATAAGTATTTCTGGTAATATTATTGAGTAATAATTTTTAAGTAACAAAGAAAATAAGATAATCTGTTTTATGAACCTTAAAAATTATCTTTTGAAGTTTTTATATATGTATGTTGAATTTACATTTTTTGCAATACAGCAAATACCTCTTTCAACTGTGAACTGTTTGCCTTGGGAATGAATCTAAGAATGCATATTTTGTCTTAATATAGCATTTTTGAGAATGAAAACTATTTTTAATAAAGAGCAAGATGGCTTAGACATTAGAATTATTCCTTTTTTCTATTTTTTCCAGTAAAATAGTTATTAAATCTCAATATCCAGAGTATATCTAATTTTGAAAATTTCTAATTAATAATTGTCTATATGTGATTCATATTTCTCATTAAAATTTTAATAATTTTATATAAACATATATAAAATTATTTTATATTTTGGGAAAAGAAGGACACTTTTCAAAAGGTAGATGTGACAGTAACTTTATAAACATTTTAGATTGAATTATTAACCTTCTCATTTTTGAGACTAGATTCACCACTTTCTCTCACAATCTAGCCAGTATAGGCCCCTTGCCAAGTATCCAATGTCATTGTGGTATAGGACAGATTTTGGGAGGAATCAAGGTCATGTATCTGCAAAATAACAATGCAAGAATCTACTTGGAACAAGTAGTCTAGAAATTTCATTTCAAAAATGTATTCTGGCAAATATAAAGGAAATAAAAAGGAGGTAGATTGCATTGCTTATTTGTTCTAGTCTTTGATGTCATTAAGCCTTAAAAAACAAAACATTTCCTTGAATTTTATATTCTTGGTAATAAAAGAAATATTTCATAAATAAATAACTGGTTTATTAAAGTGGGGTAGAAAAAGCATTTAAGCAGAATCTACATTTTGACAATGAGAAAAATAATGTGGAATCTAAAGTTCCAGCTCCTTGGCAGAATGACATTCACTGGGGCTAGGTCATTCAGGAGACATTAATGGGGTACTCTCTGGTATTTCAATATCACCTCTTCATGAATAATTACCCAATTAATTAAGGATTTCTCTCTCTATTAGATGTGTCTATGCAATGTCAACTAGTGTTCCACACACGCCATCAAGATAAAACATTCTTGTCAGAGGCAGAGCCAAGATGGCAGAATAAGGCAGGGAGTTGCCTAACTCTTCCCAAAAAGCCCTCCAAATACCTTTAAATAATGAGTCTAAACATATTCTACAGTGGCAGAATTCACCAAAAACAAAATAGGGAGTAAAACAATTTTCTACTTTATAAGACAACTTAGCAATTTGGTAGGAAAGGTCTTCTGCAGAAAGGAAAGAGAGGAGTTCAGTCCAGCACAGGCTGTTTCAGTGTAAACCAGGTCCAAGAAAATCAGGATCTGTCTACAAAGTGAATAAATCAATGGCAGCAGTAGCAGTTTACAGATGTCTCAGTCCACATATGATAAGAGGAATAGACAATAGGTCAGAAAGAGATTTATAGGGTTCCCTTTGTTGACACCAGGAGCAAGTCTCTGTTGTATTTCCTATACTTGGATTTGAGTTGCAGTCCTGGATCTTATCCCAGTGCAAGGAGGAACCTTAGCACAGCAGAGATTTTTCTAAACAGAGACCCTGATTACAGTTCCAGGACTGAAAAGAGTGAATATAGTCACTCAAAAAATATTGAATAGTACAGGATAATAGTAAACACATCTCTTCCTAGATCATACCTCTTGGAAAAGCCAAAAAAATATAAAAACAGAATTGTCTCTGAAAACAGCTCTTAAAAGAACCCTGAAATGTAGGATGGTATCCCCTCCCCTTTGGAGGCAGAGACCTAGTTTTGCATAGAGTTAAGTCAAGAATTAGTCTGAAAAATGATTTTAAAAAAACAGAAAAAAATCTGACCATAGAAAGTTACTATCTTGAAAAGAAAGATCAAAACACACATTCAGGAGAAGATGACAAAGTCAAAATTCCTGCATCCAAAGCCTCAAAAAAACAAAATCAGTTGGTCTCAGATCATGAAAAACCTGAAAAAGGATTTTAAAAATCAAGTAAGGGGCAGCTAGGTGGCACAGTGGATAGAGCACCAGCCCTGAAGTCAAGAGGACCTGAGTTTAAATGTGGTCTCAGCCACTTAACATTCACTAGCTGTGTGACCCTGGGCAAGTCACTTAACCCCAATTGCCTTAGAAAAAAGAAACAAAAAAATCAAGTAAAAGAGGCAGAAGAAACATTGGGAAGAAAAATGATAGTGATAAAAGAAAATAATGAAAAAAGAGTCAACAACTTGGTAAAGGAGGAACAAAAAATGTTGAAAGTAACACCTTAAAAAACAGAATGGGCTAAATGGTAAAAGAGTAACAAAACACAATGAAGAGAAAAAAGCAGAATTGGACACATGGGAAAACATACAAAATTTCACTGAAGAGAATAAGATCTTAAAAAGTAGATTTTGACAAATGGAAAAGGAGATACAGAAGCTACTAAAGAAAATAATTCCTTATAAATTAGAATTGAGTTAAGTGGAATCTAATGATTTTATAAGACATCAAAAAACAATAAAATATCAAAATATTGAAAAAATAGAATAAAATGTAAATGAATTTTATTGAAATAAACAACTGACCTGGAAAATAGATTTAGGGGATATAATTTAAGAATTAAAGTTATGATAAAAAAAATCCTAAAAAAAAATCTTTCAAGAAATTATCAAGGGAAACTGTTCTGATATTCTAGAACCAGAGAAAAATAGAAATTAAAAGAATCCATTTGTCACATACTGAAAATATCCCCAAATGAAAACTTCCAGGAATATGATAGCCAAATTCCAGACCTCCCAGATCAAGGATTGAATATCGCAAGCTGCCAAAAAGAGACCATTCAAATATCCATGGCCCCATAGTCAGAATAACACAAGATTAACAGTTTCTACATTAAAAGATTGAAGGACTTGGAATGTGGTATTCTTGAGAGCAAAAGAGTCAGAATTACAACCAAGAATTACCTATAGAGCAAAACTAAATATACCCTTCAGGAGGAAAATGGATATTCAAAGAAATAGAATACTTTCAAGCATTCCTAATGAAAAGCACAGAGCTACTGAATTTCAAATACAAGATCTAAAAGATATGTAAAAAGAGAAATAAGAAAGAAAAATCATAAAGTCTTCAATAAGGTTAAATTGTCTATATTCTACCGGAGAAAATGATATGTATAACTCCTAAAATATTTCCCATTATTAGGGCAGTTAGAATTTATATATATATATATATATATACATATATATAAAGTAGAGTTCTAATGGTTATTATCTACAAAAAATAAAATTGAGGAATGAGAAAGAAGACTTCACTGGGGGAACAGGAAAGGGAAATGTAGAATGAGATGAATTATCTGACATAAAAGAGACCTGGAAAGATTTTACAGTGAAAGGGGCAAAGGGAGAAGTGGAAAGGGGAACAAATGGTCCTTACTTTCATTGTAATTGGCTCAAAAAGGGAATACTATACACATTCAGTTGTTGACAGAAATCTATCTGACCATACAGGAAAAGAGAAGGGGATAAGAGAAACGTAGTGGAGCTAGCAGAAGGACGGGCAATTTTGGGGAGGTAAAAGCGATAATTAAAACACTTTTGAGAATGGAGAGGACAGAAAAAGAGATTGTAGGATAAAGAGGAGGAAAAGAGGACAGAGGGAAATTCATAGTTGGTTGTCATTAATGTGAAAAAATTACAATGAGTTTCTCTAATAGACTTTATTTCTCAAACTTACAGAAAAATGAATGAAATTTATAGAAATAATACCCATTCTTTAATTGACAAATGGTCAAATAAAATGGACAGGACTTCACATAAAGATATCTATACTTGTGAAAAAATTACTATTGATGAGAGAAATGCAAATTAAAAAAAATTGAGCTACTACCTCACACTTATCAGATTGGCTAACATGGCAGAAAAAGAAAATGACACATATTGGATGGGATGTGAAAAAATTAAAACAGTAATATTATTTGTGAAGTTATATATTCTGGAGAGCAATTTACAACTATGCCCAAAAGGCTATAAAATCATACATACCCGGTGGAGCCAAGATGGTGGAGATCAGACAGGAGCCTCTGTAACCTCCTCTAACCTTCCCTCAGACCAACAGCATATGAAGTCTCTAGACTGATTTTGAAGTAAAAAAAAATCCACAATATCTGGAGGACAACACATTTCTAGAAGAAGATACTCTGGAAGAAATTCAAAACAGGTCTATTTTAATTGGGCATGGGGGTGGTCTGCTGAACCCAGACTGCAGCACAGGGAGACCAGGGCAGGGAGCTGGAGCAAGCAACTGCAGCAGGGAGCTGGAGCAGGGAGCTGGAGTAGGGAGCTGGAACAGGAGTCGTCACAGGAGTGGGAGCATTGTGCTTATCACACACCGGGGAGTTTTCTGCTGGCCTCTTGGGCCAATCTTTCCTGATTGTAAGCAAATGGTTTGGAGGATCTGCCTTTTGTGGGTGGTCGATTGTGAACCACTGAACCCCCAATGAGCATCGGACCTAGCTGTCATTACCCAGCATCCTAGGGTGATCAATCAATCAGCAGAACTGATCAGCACCTGAAATAACTCCATCAGCAGAACTGCCTAATACCTGAAATAACTCAATCAGCAGAACTGCCACAGGGCAAATTAAAGCAGCTGTCCCTCCTTTGCCTTGAACAAACCTCACACCTTTTAAAAAAAATGAATAAAAAACCAAAAAGAGCTCTCACCATAGACAGCTTTTATGGAGAGAGGGAAAAACAGACCTCAAATCCTGAGGTCCCTAAAGGTAAAGCAACTCCAGAAAAAGCCCCAAAGGGAGACATGAACTGGACTCCATGTCACAAGGCTTTCTTTGAAGATTGCATAAAGGATCTTAAAAGAGAGTTGGAAGAAAAATGGGGAAACGAAATGAGATCAATGCAAAATGAAATGAAAAAAAAAATGGGAAAAGGCTACAATGAACAAATTGCCCAATTATGAAAGGAGCTAAAAATGATAATGGAAGAAAATAAAACATGAAAAATTAGAATTGAACAAATGGAACTGAATGACTCATCAAGACTTCAAGAATCAGTCAAACAAAAACAAAAAAATGAAAAGACATAGAAAAACATGAAATATGTCCTAGAAAAAACAACTGACCTGGAAAATAGATCTAGGAGAAACAAACTAAGGATTATACGGCTTCCAGAAAGCCATGATGAAAAAAAGAACCTAGATACTATCTTCCATGAAAACATAAAAGAAAACTGCCCTGATATTTTAGTCCCAGAAGGCAAAATACTTATTGAAATAATCCACAGATCACCTCCTGAAAGAAACCCAAAAATTAAATCCCCCAGGAATATTGTGGCTAAATTCCAGAACTATCATACCAAGGAAAAGATATTAAGAGAAGGCAGAAAGAAACAATTTAAATATCAAGGAGCTACAATTAGGATCACACAGGATTTAGTAGCTTCTACTTTGAAGGATTGAAGGTGGAGCTGGAATCAGACATTCCGAAGGACAAAGGAATTTGGATTACAGCCAGGAATAAGTTACCCAACTAGAATGAGCATTATCTTCCAGGGAAGAAGATGGTCATTC
>JAJPUD010032541.1:0-11862 GCA_023553655.1 Myrmecobius fasciatus
GAAGGTGTCAGTGGGATCCCGTGAAGAGGGGAGATAGCTCTGGGTTCCAGAGAGCATCGTTCCTCCCAACCTTTTAGGGTCATTTCCTCACTTTGTGCTGAATTGAAGTAGTTTTCCTTCTAGGAGACAGCCAAGAGTTAGGATGAGGAAAAGTGTGCCGGGACTCAGCTACAGGAGCAGTAAGCCTCCCTCCCCCCACTTTTCACAGCATCATTCACTCTGGAAATATTCTAGAACCTTGTCTAAAAATAATAACCATCACTTCATCTTGACAGCCTTTTCTGTTCGAGATGCTGGTTATTATGGGGATTTAAATATAAATAAGGCAATGCATCCTCTCAAGAAACTTTTTAATTAGTAGGGGTTATAAAACAGGAATACAGATAAGCCATAAAACAGTCATAGGTGCTTTAGGAAGGGCAGTCAGTTCAAAAGTTTTGACTGGGGGTGAGGGATGGAGAAGTTCTGCTGGTGTATCTCAACTGATCTTTGAATGATGTTCTGGTTTGAAGATGGGAGAGAAAAGTCTCCATGGAGAGATCAGTGTGATCAACCCCAAAAAGTTCAAAGCACGTTCTAGAATCTTGTAAAATACTAAAGCATTCCCAAAGCCAAATATTGTTTTTAAAAATGTATACATTTTATTTTAATACATTAGACATAAATAGGTATACACCCACACAATCCTCCACTCATCTATCCCCACTTACATACACCCTTAGGAGTCCGAAAGACTCAGCCTCAAACACTTATTAAGCTAATTGTGTGACTCTGAGTAAATCACCTAACATAGGTACCCTCTGTTTTTCCACTTATAAAACTGGGATAATAGCACCTACCTCTGAGGATCAAATGAATTAACACAGGTAATGCCTTTTTTTTTTTTTTGCAAAGTTTAAAAAAATAGGACCAGAGAGTATGCAGTGACAGCAACCATATAATTAACAACAAGGACATAAAATTGGTATTATACATATAGTAAAGGAAACTACTAGAGATGGGGAAAACAAGAAATTTGTTAATGGCCATACACACATCTTAGAGAAGGATTGAGTCAGTAAATAACACAAGTTTATATATGTGTGTGTGTGTGTGTATGTACACACACACACATATATATGTATAGAGAGCCACTTATAATCCTGTTTTATTTGAACTTCTATGCTATGTTTTGTGTATGTTCTTCATATAATTGAATGCCTATACTTTTCAGTGGTAGTTAAAATGTGTGTATAGATTAAATGCATACACATATACATACATTTTTTTAAAAGACTTTAAATCTCTTGATTCAACCCTGAGATTCAGCACTAACAATCTCTAATTTTATTTAAAGTTGTAGTAATAGCAACAAGCATTCCCTAAGGACTCCTTATTTGCAGAGCACTAGCCAAAACAGTTCCTATCCTCAGAGAGCTCACAGTCTAATAGGGAGTTGAGACATAAAACATACAATATTACCTGTTACCTGTGTGTCCTGTGGGATTCAGTCCTTTAAAATCACATTTATGTTTACTATCATGATTACTCTTTGCACACCTTTTCATCCTTCAAACCTTCCACAGCTCTGTCTCCCTTTTCTCCTCTCAGTTGAGAATCCTACTATTCCAGCCTTCTGCTGTTGTCCTCTTCTTCATTCCTGTTTCTCATGAAGTGGCCCTTCTTGCCAAAACAAATCTCTTCACTTATAAAAATGATCCTTATTGCCCCTTCTATCACACTGGTCTTCACTTTCTCCCTGTCTGCTGGCCTCTTTACAGTCTATGAAAGTCATGTTTCCTTTATCCTCAGAAAACCCTCACTCAGTCCATTGATCCTTGCTAGCTTTTTCCACCCTCTCCTTCCTTTGGTGTCCAATTTGTCTACAGTTGGTGCCTCTATTTCCTTTCCTCTCTCTCTCAAACTCTCTGCAGTCTGGCTTACAGCCTCATCATTCAAGCAAAGCTGCTCTTTCCAAACTTATTGCTGTTATTTGTCCTTCCTTCTCGAAGAGGGCCATGACATCAGGGAGGGGATGCCATGACAGCAAGTGAAATGGACTGAAGTGAGGGGAGCTAGGCAGGGTCACCTGCCTCACTCCCTTCTCCAGAGCCATCTGGGTCCAGTGGATGGAGAGATCATGACAATTGGAGATGGTCCTCTATGAAGTCACTTATCTTAATCACCAAATCTAATGGGCTCTTCTGTCCTCAATCTTCTTGACTTCTCTTTAGCCTTTGACACTCTTTATGGATTTTTGTGACGCTTCTCTATTCTAACTATCTGGCCACTGTTTTTTCTTCACCTTTACTGCATCTTCATCCATTTACCATAGAAGACTGTCAAGATTCTGTCCCCATATCCCCACTCCCATTTCATTTTACATGGTCATCTCATCAGCTAAGCTCCCAGAGTTTCAAATATTATCTTTATAGATGATTCTTAGATCTGCAAATCCAACCCTTAACTTTCTATCAGTTTCCAGTCTTGCATCTCCAACTGCCTATTGGACATCTCAAACCATATAGCCTATGGATATCTTAAAGGCAAAATGTCTAAAACTGAATTCATTATTTCCCCTCACCTCCTTCCGACTCCTTACACAGCCTGGTGACCCTACCATCCCCTGGGTTCACTGTATAGATGCCTGACTTAATGTAGGCATCCATTTGGTGCGAAGATATTACAGCTCATTGTTCCTAAACTCGGGGGATGCATTAGCATCAGCCTCCCCCAGAAGCAGAGATTACAAACCTGTACCATCATTCTTGCTAGTCTGTGTTTTTCCAATAGTCCTTAAAACTCTTTGGTATGATAGGACAGATATTGGTTAACCCAATAACAGAAACTACAGTGGAATCAGGAAAACTTTTTGCAGACAGCAGCAAGCCCTCCTTCTCTTGGTCTAGATCCTATATTCCCTGTAGATCACATGACTTACAGTACCCACAACTTCCTGCCATGCTGACTTTTCCCATTCAGGCTTTTCAAGGGCCAAATGAAATGGGTCCTCTCTGTTTCTTCTTCTACTTTGTTTTGAGATTCCCACTCTTAAAATCTAGCTTTACCACTTAATATCTGTAACTCAGACAGGTCATTTTTCCCTCTCTAAAAGCTTTTTTATTGTTCATCCAGGGGATTGGATAGATGACCCCTGGGGTCCTTTCTGGCTCTAGATTTGTATGTAATCCTCTGATCCCTTCCTTCTCTCTCTCACTGTGTCCCTCTGAGATAGGCTCCTATATGATGTCCTATCAGTGCTTCTCCTTTAGAAGTAGGGGATGTAGGGGAATGCAAAGGTGTCATTCCTGCCTCAAGGACCTTGCAATTCAGTAAGGGAAATAACATCTATTGGATCTGGGATCTCTTTAATGTAGGCAGTTTCTTCCATCAGATTACAACTCATCCATTTTTGCCCATCCTGTCACACTAATCCAAGAATTAGCCATGTAGAGCCCCACCCAGTCTGTGGGAGCTTGCTGTTTTCTTGATATTTTGTGGATCCTAGTGGAACATGCAATCTGTCTATCAGTATTTTCACATTTGCTCTGTGACCCAGCCCATCTACTTTTCTGGCCACATACTTACTCTGATAACATCTTTTATATAATTCATAAAATCTTATTTTTAGAATTGTTAGGGACCCTAGAGATCGAGTCTAACCTCATTTTACACATAAAGAAACTGAGGTACAGAGCTGCTTGCATAAAGGCACACAGCTAGTAAGTTTCTGAACTGGCATCTAAACCCAAATATACTTGATTATAAGTCCAGTAATTTTATCCACCATTATCATGCCTCTTATAATTTTTGGTTTGTCTTTGAGTAGTTGCAGGGCTTTTTTTTTTTTTTTTTTTTTTTTTTTTTTGAGATGGTCAAGTTTCCTGAAACAGACCCATTTAAAAAAGTTCAAAAAAGTTTATTTTAAAACAAGTCACAACTCTGAGCCCAGGCCTATTCTGCCATTGTACAAGTTATGAATGCTTATTAACAGCTGAGGAACAGTGTTTAGTAGCACTGAACAGCAAATAAAAATCCACATAAAACAAATATCACATCCACCTCCACTAGAACAAGTGTGATCTCATATTCTACTCTTCCATATTGTTGTATTTAATTCAACACTATCCTTAAAACATATTTTAAAAACTTTTCGAGACATACCAGGAATGCAGGGCTGGTTCAGTATCAGGAAAACTATCAGCATAACATATCAGTAACAAAACAGAAATCATGTGGTTATCTCCGTAGATGCAGAAAAAGCATTTTAAGTTGCCAGAGATAATTGGACAGAGTTGGTTTTGCAGAAAGCTACTGATAGCTCCAAAGCTACTCAAAATAAGGAGGCTGACCTTGATGGGGGGGGGGGGACAGGACTGAATATATGAATATTGCTGAAATCACTTTGTCCAAGGGAAATGACTTGGGGATTAAGATTATATGGTAGGGTGATAACCTTCAAGGCAATAGGGGAAAGCAGAAGTGATGCAGAAACAGCCATGGTATCTTACATTGTGGAAAACAAGTTGTTTCCAGCATATAGTTTTGTCATTCTCACACTACCACTCCTTGTAATAGTCACTGCTGAAAATATCCTGGTTCATGTAGACCAGGGCTACTTAAATTATCCGTTTTTGCCCAAGAAATTTTTATGTAACCCCAAGTATATAGGTATATAAAATTGGTATCCAAATCAAACATTTATTTATAATTAATCTTAATTTTGTAACTCCTACATTCAATTACCACAGTTTAAGAAGTTGGAACTTAGACGTTTGAGCATAATCGTGAGGAGCTGGTTATCATGTAGGGAAGAAGCAGCTCATGTAGACAACACCTGTGAGAATTTAGACGACATGGCTGACTTTCATGTCTCCTAATACGTGTGTTCATTTAGCAAGTATCCCTTCTCTTGTGTGGGGCATATAGCCAAGGGGCAGAGAATAAAATCAGTGAGACATGATCTCTGCTTTCAAAGATCTTAACTTCTAGTAGGAAAAGGGAAATTGTAACAAGATAGAGGATGATTTAGCTTGTGATACATGTGTAAAAATACAAAGTGCTCTGAGAGGCAATGAGGGAGAAATCTCTGGAATTATGTTGTAAGGTTACTCTTGCGTTATCTGTGGTTGTTTATGTTGTATGTGTATGTTCATGTTGTCATCTATGACTTATATAGATATGCAGTTCAAATCTTGTCTTGATAAGAGTCCATTAAAGAGAAATCTCTAAAAAATTTCATTTTTTTATACTGCCACACATATTATTTGTAGTTTCTTACAGAATACCTCATTGTTACTTTAATACCTCAAAATACATATTTCAGATGATAAACAGGTTGATTTCAGAAAAGCCTGGAAAGATTTACATGAACTGATGCTGAATGAAGCAAGCAGAACCAAAAAAACAGTACACAGTAACAGCAAGATGTGATGATCCCCCATGATAGACTTCGTTCTTCTCAGTAATTCATCATCCATGGCAATTCCAATAAACTTTAGAAAATGCCAACTGTATCCAGAGAGAGAACTATGGAGACTGAATGTGGATCGAGGCGTATTGTTCTCACCTTTTTTTTTCCTCATGGTTTTCCCCCTTTATTCTGATTTTTCTCTTCCTACGTGACTCAAATGAAAATATGTAAAAAATGAATGTACAGGTATAACCTAAAAATTTTTTTTTAAAATATCTATGTTTAAGCAACAGATTATAACTTCTCTCTACCTGTTTGTATACAGTCATCATGATTTGATGTGGTTTAAAAAAAAAACATTGGTGCCAACCTTGTGACAGAATCTCAAAGGGGAGGTGGGGGAAGGGGCCCCAACAGCCATCCCATCCAACCCAACAAGACTGGTCCCTGGATAACTGACACATGGTGCACCACAGGACCTTTTCCTGCAGCCTTTCTGGTGGAGTACCTCTGGCCACAGTTTGCTCCTCAATGGTGTAGGCCCCAAGATCCCACTCTGAAGCAGCAGAGCCTGCCCATATGGAGCCAGTCATCATTTGTGACCCATTAATGAGCAGCTGCTGAGAATCGGGACAGGCACAGAGCACAGATAGAGGAGCACAGGGTTCTGGAAGGAGTCCTGTAGGAGCCTGATTCTAGCCCCAAGATCCTGCTCTTGTACAGCCAGACTTCACCTCCCCACCTGTTGGTCAGCTGCAGTCGGTCTCAGCGGCTCTGAGCTCATTTCTAACAATAGACATTTACCCTTCCAGGAGCTGGTGAGCACCCCTCAGAGCAAGCCTTAACAAAACTGGCTTGGCCACTTGGGCCCTTTTTCATTAAGGACAAGCAGCCTCCACTGCCTTCTTTCTCTAAGACCTGAAAGCCCAACTTGTGACATAGGAGGAGGGAGCATTTGGTGCCAATTGTTCCCTTTCAGAAAACTTTGGGCAATGGCTGCCCCTCCTTTCACTGGGCTCACAGCGGTTGCTGATGTAATTAAAGATCTAGACACTCAGATAGCTGTAAGTAAGCTAATGAATGCAACCATGGCATTTATGGCCAGAGTTTTGAGTATGCACCATCTTGCCATGCTAACAGGCTCAGGGTACTTTTTAAAAGGCTGATTTGGCATCTTAAAGATTAACAACAGAACCAAAATTGCTGTTGATGATAAAAGATAAGTTACTCTTAAAAATTGTTGAGCTTCGTTTGTTGGACATAACTGCATTGAGTGTTGGTGCATGATGTGGTGTGTTAACATGGGTTACTAATCATTTCTGAATTACTGGGGCTGTGCTCCTATCTACAGAGTGGTTCTGGTATATTATTTGGATTTTATACATATTTTCTCCAAATTATCCTGTGTCTTTATCAATATCCAGTGTTCTGTTTTTATATAAATCTCAGAAATATCTTACTTTTTTTAGTAAATGTCTGTATGTGATTCTTTGATCCATTTGCTTTCTTCCTGTTCTGAAAACTATTTCAGATAGGTGATAAAGGAGAGATGGTTTCCAAATGTCAGGTAAGTTCTGCATTGGTTTCCATCTCTGTTTTTATAATCAAAGGTATAAACTTGTGACTATTTCAGATGAACCCAAGTTCTAAAACTCTTAACACACATGCATTTTTGTGAAATGACCACCCTTTGTTACTGATGCTTCTGAAATGTATTTGTATGTTTTCTTTCCCCAGTTGATTGGCCTTGGTCCCCACAATCCCAAAAAAAAACAGGATCTTGACAAGCTCCATGAACTGAAGGCCAAAGCCCGGCAGATTATGAACCAGTTTGGCCCCTCAGCCTTGATCAACCTCTCCAACTTCTCATCCATAAAACCTGAACCTTCAAGCACCCCCCCTCAGGGGTCCATGGCCAACAGTACCACAGTGGGAAAGATGCCAGGCCCCCCAGGGGCAGGGGGGCGTCTTAGTCCAGAAAGCAATCAGGTATCAGTTTGGCCTAATGGGAGCTTTGTTCATTGTTTCTTATACCCATGCTGTACTCTGTACTCTTATTTCTCTGTGATAAAGGGAATGGATGCAAGCATTAGGGTAAGTTGTTAGAAAAGATCAGGATAGAGATGTTTGAGCCCAGTGAGGTGTAACTTTCTCCACTTAGTTATATATATATATATTTTTTTTTTCAACCCAGCCACTATTCTGAAAACTGTTTTGCTCTAATTAAGCACCTGCTATATGCCAGGTGAGAGGCATAGTGTGTAATAAGTAGAGATCCGGACTCAGTCAGAACAAACTAGGGTTAAGTCCTGCCTCTGACACTCCAGCTGTGTTAACCCTGGGCAAGTCACCGCTTTAAAACTATGGATGGCAGAATAGTTGCCCATCAGCATTGGCAGAGGAAGTTTCACTAGGAACAGGTCTTTATACAGATGCAGTTAAAGGACCAGACCACAAAAGAGAGATTGTGTCAAGCACTAGGGATACAGAAATGGGACAGATTCTATTCTCCAGGTCCTTAAGAGTCTACAGTATACACACAGATGGGATACAGAATAATTTGGGATGGGGGGAAGAGCATTAGCATCTGGGGGAACCCAACAAGCTCTCCTGAGGAGGGGTCCTATAGCTGAGTCTTGAACTGAAGATAAGGAGAGAGAATTTTCCAAGTATGGGGGCAGTCTCTGCAAAGGCACAATGTCACATACAGAAAATAAATGGGCCCACTTGGCTGGAATGAATTGGGGGTAGGCTAGGACTGTAAAGTAAGTCTAGAAAAGCAAGGGAATAAACATTTGTATGGCCCCTACTATGGATCATGTATTGTACATTATCTTATTTGAATCTCACAACTCTGAGGTAGATGTTATCATCCCCATTTTATTGTTGGGGAAACTAAGGCAAATGGGGTGACTTTGCTCTAGTAAGTGTCTGAGGCTGGATTTAAACTCAGGTGTTTGGACTCCAGGCCCAACACTGTAGCCACCCTAGCTTTTTCTAAGGAGATTGAGTATTGAAAAGGATCTCTGACATCATCCAGTCCAATCTCCCTTTTTTTTGGGGGGGGGGGGGGGGGGAGGCAATTGGTGTTAAGTGACTTGCCCAGGATCACACAGTTAGGAAGTGTTACGTGTCTGAGGCTAGATTTGAACTCGGGTCCTCCTGACCTCAGGGCGGATGCTCTATCCACTGCACCATCTAGCTACCCCCACCAACCTCCCTATTTTATAGGTGAGGAAGTTGGGATCCAAAGAGGTTAACTAAGGTTCTGAGGTCAGAGGGTCAAATCAAGATCTGAACAGAAGTCCTTTGTCTCCAAATTCAGCATTCCTTTCTCTGTTAAATTGTATTTTTACTTATTTTGTTAAATGTTTCCAGTTATATTTTGATCTTGTTCTGCTGCATTCAGAGTTTAGGAGACCATAAATTTGAGACCTCTGGGTATAGGATGTGTAGAAGAGGTGGGAAGGGCCATACTGGGAAGTTACCCAGGTGTGAGCCATGAATCAGGGTAGTGACCACCAACAGAGGGACGAATCTGAAAAACATTTTAAAGGAAGAATCAGCAGAATTGAATGATTTGATGTGAGAAACAAAAAGACAACAGTATGAACCAAAGATAGGACTCCTGAAGTTTGCAGCCGGCCTGACTGGGAGAAGGCCAAGGAAGTGAAGCTCAGGAAGGAAGCCTTTTGGTTGGGGATTAAAAGGTCAGCTTTCACTATCAACCTCCCTGTTGGTCTCCTCCTTGGATGTTCCCCACAGATCTAGCAAAGCCAAGAGGCAGCCATGGGGGCAGCAGGGACAACAAGAGGGGGGCCTTTGCCCACTGCTGGGATCCTCGAGTGGGGTCTGCAGTTCCCAGGTTCTCAGAATCTCTACACCTTTGTGGTTTACATGGTTCCTCCAGGTGTGTAAAGACCTTGCTCTTCTTTCCACCTTCTCTTCTCAGCTGTGCTTCTCAGAAGCTGATAGAGTGGCTATCTCCACAAGGTCCCCTAGGCAGGGGTTTACCTTGGAGTTTTGCATTGCAAATGCTAACAGACAGAATTTACATTAACCTTCTGTTTAACTCCTCTTAAATTGACCTGCTTCTGTGTTTTCCTAAAACAAGGCTAAGCATTCTCCTCTTTGCTAGGTTTTGACCAAGAAGAAATTGCAGGACCTGGTTAGAGAAGTAGATCCCAATGAACAGCTGGATGAAGATGTGGAAGAGGTAGGGCACTAACCGATGATGATGGGGGGAGACAGTAACCTTGTTACACTCAGACTCAAATGGGCTTTTCTAGCCTTCAGCCAAATCTGAGAATTTCTTCTGTACTAGCCCAGACTCTACTTGAATACCCGCAGTGGTGAGGGATCACCCTATTCCACATGACAACTGTAATTGTTTTCTTTAGAATAAGCCAAAATTTGCCCCCAACCCCTTTGGCATTGGAAGAAATTAAAGGCTAGAGAAAATCAGATTTCCCAAATCTGCTTCCTCTGCTTGACGTGGTATAACCAGGAGTTAGAGGACAACTGATAGCATAGAATAGGCTAGCTAAGTAAATCAGACTCTGAGCTGCAGGCTGATGGGACACTACCATCTCCTTTGCCCATTGTTCCCAGGCTGCTGCAAGACACTAGAGGACATCTGGTGGGTAGTAAACCCAGCCCTTCGTGAACGTGCTGTCAGGCAGGTCAGGTGGGAGCTGACAGGTTTTAGCTAAAGCATGTTTGTGGTCACTCATCCTCCAGGGCTTCTCTTGGACTTCTTGTATATATGTGCAGACCCGGTCAGATATCTGTCATTTCCTCCACTGAATGGTAGGAGTGGGTGACTGGTGGGCATCCAGAGAGGTAGAGTTGGGGCCCAGATGGTCTTCCTTTACCCCTAAGAGTAACCGGCCCCACCCACTGCTGACTGGAGGCCCTCCCCAGGAGTCCTGCCCGCTTCAGGGCCTGCCAGTCTCTGCTAGAACTCAGAACTGGCCTGTTTTCCTGCCATCCCTCCAGATGCTACTACAGATTGCTGATGACTTCATTGAGAGTGTAGTGACGGCAGCGTGCCAGCTGGCCCGGCATCGAAAATCTAACACTTTAGAGGTCAAAGATGTCCAGCTGCATTTAGGTGAGTGATAACCATGCTCTGGAACCGCTATTGCAGACCTAAAAGGAGTCAAGTCACTGAGATGGGGTATGAGGCCACTGGAGGAAAGAAGCCCCAAGTTCCCCTGGGAGAAATAGCCAAGCGCAGGGATGGATCCCCATGAGGAAGAGATTGGAGGCCTGAATTCAATTCTTGACTCTGCTTTTTGCTAGCAGTGGTCAAGGGAATCCTCTGAGCCTGTTTCCTAATGTGTAAAATGGAGTTATTACTGGTCTTACTGGTGCTTCTGTTGTGAACTAATGTGAGCTGCTGCTGTTACGACTGAAGCTCTCAGAAGTTAATTCACAGGGACACATTTTAGTGTGGAGGAGGAGGGGCTTTTTTAAAAAAAGCAAATAGTATTTTATTTCATTTTTTTTAATAATAGCTTTTTATTTTCAAAATATATGCAAAAATAGTAAACCCTTACAAAATCTTGTGTTCTATATTTTTTCTCCCACCCTTTCCCTAGACAAAGTAATTCAATATATATTAAACATATGTAATTCTTCTAAACATATTTCCAAAATTATTAAGCTGCACAAGAAAAATCAGATCAAAAAGGAAAAAAAATGAAAAAGAAAACAAACAACAAAAGAGTGAAAATATTATGTTGTGATCGACATTTAGTCTTCATAGTTCTCTTTCTGAATGCAGATTCAGTCTGTCACTTCATTGTTGAAAAGAGCCACATCCATCAAAATTGATCATTTTGTTGCTGTATACAGTGTACTCCTGGTTCTGCTCACTTCGCTTAGCATTAGTTCATGCAAGTCTCTCCAGGCCTCTCTGAAATCATCCTGCTGGTCGTTTCTTACAGAACAATAATATTCCATAACATTCATATACCATAATTTATTCAGCCACTCTCCAAATGATGGGCATCCATTCAGTTTCCAGTTTCTAGCCACAACAAAAAGGGCTGCCACAAACATTTTTGCATTTGTGGGTCCTTTTCCCTTTTTTATGATTTCTTTAGGATACAGGAACAGGGGCCTTTTTCATTAATACGATTGAGCAGGCATTTACTGAGCACTCCACAAGTGAAAAGCATCAAGGAGTAGTTGTGGAGTGTGGCCCATGGCCCATGGTTCAGGCAGTGGCAACAAAGAATGAGGGAAGTCACTGGACGTGAAGTCCCAATACCTAGGTTCTGGTGCTGACTCCATCATTTGTTACTGGGGTTGTTCTTGGGCTAGGTAATTGAGCCTTTAAGTCTCAGTTGCTTCTTTTGAAAAACAAAGGAGTGAGATAGCCTTTCTAGCCCTAGACCCTAAGAATAAGACTTGGGCCTGCCCTCTGGGAGTTTGTGCTCTGAGATGACTTGTATTAATAATCA
>JAJPUD010032542.1:0-11861 GCA_023553655.1 Myrmecobius fasciatus
TTTTTTTTCTTCTTCTCTTTCTAGATCTGATGTTTCTTGTGCAGTAAGATAACTGTATAGATATGTATACATGCATTGTACTTGTCATATAATTTATCCTATCTAGCATGTATTAGATTACCTGTCATCTATGGGTGGGTGGCGGGGGGAGGGAAAGGAAAAGCTTGGGAAAAAAAAAGTTTTTTTGCAAAGGTCAATGTTGAAAGGTCACTCATATGTTTTGCAAATAAAAAGCTTTATTAAAAAAAAGAAGTAAATCACTTTTAATTATCAAATTTATTAATGTTTAACTGCTGCTAACCTGTACTCTTTTATAGTGAATTGGTATCTGTTTGTTTTTAACCTTCCTATACTGTGTTAAGAAACATTTATCAATTTATCTTCCTCTCTGTCAAGAAAGGGTCAATTTTGCAAAGCTTGAAATTGATGGACCATATCTTTTATTAATATTTGTATAGGGTTTTTTAAAAATAATTCATTCTAGAACAATCACAGACCATTTTATAGTTCTGAAAGTATGTGCTTAAACTGGAATTGTGTAGGTGTTAATTGCTTTAAATGTCTTCTTCCAATTGAGCTTTGGTTTCAGAATTCCATTAAATTTCTTTAACTCCATAGCCACAAAATTCTCCTTGGTATGGTTATGCTCAATGTGTCTTACTTGGAAAAGAACAATGCATTTTCAAGCATATTCTTCTATCTACTAGTTAACTTTTGAAATCCCAAGTCTGATATGGTTTTAAGATTCAGTCTTAGGTCTCCATAGTCCTTGATATATATAACAAACTTTACTCTGTAATATTCTGATACCACTGAGAAAAAAAATTCCACATTGTTGTCAAACTGCTTAATTTATTTTTGGTTGAGTTCTATATTTTTATGTACAATAAAGGATTAATAAGGAGTTTCATCATAATTCCTCGTTCCCTTAGAAACCATACTTAGCTCTGAGCAGGGCTGATAAGATATTGGATTAAACAGAAATATAACAAGCATAAGGTTCCCTGAAAGGTACTAAAATTAAGATCATTTTTTGGTAAACCTTTAGTGAATATGTTCCTATGTGCACATAAACATTCTAGAATTCTCACTACAATTTAATTATATTTTGCATAATTTCAGTACATAAATAAGTCTTGACCACAGCATTGAGTCAAATGTTAATTAACAAAGGCATTAAAATGTCATTGCACATTCAGGTAATCATATCAAGAAGTTTCTCTTTATACCTTGGTACTTCTTGTCACACTCTTTTTGCTGCTCAGTTAATATGTTGTATTCTTGAGTTTATGTGTTTTTTTAAGTGATAAAACTGGGAATAATAAGTATAAAACATACCATACATAATTAGTTTATATTTGAAGTATTTCTAGTCTCAGGTTTTGCTAGCAGATATATGATGCCTTCTATTAAGAAAAATGAGTTTAGATTTCATTCTGAGAGGAAGCTGTTAAAGTGCTTCGCTAGTAATTCTTGTGCCACTGTGAAACTTTAAAGCCAATAATTATAGATTTTATCTGGCTCTGACATTTTCAGGTTTTGCAGAGAAGCTACAATTTCACTCACCTTTCTACACATAACTGTTCTGGTTTACATTGTATTAACAGTACAGAAGATTTCTGTTCTGTGTTTGTTTCAAATCTTATTTTATTGTACTGAATTTATTCTTGCTTCAGCCTTATAGTTGATCATGTATGCCTTCTTGGAGTTTTTCATGTTTCTTAATTCTTTGCTTCTCAAATCTTTATAAGAAAGTTTAGATTGAAGTTAAATTCTTTGTTTTGTTTTGTTTTGTTTTTTTTATTCCTTATATAATTGTGTAGTTTCAATTTTGTTTTTAAATGCTAACTAAGGGCCTATGAAATTTTAAATATATTGTCTTTCCCCTTACTCAACTAGATTCAATTCTTTATTTTGTTTTTTGTTATCTTTAATTGCAATGATTTGGCATTCAATTTATTATCATTACATTATATATAAAGCTATATGTTTATATAAATATATTTATGTATTTATGTACATGTGTACATATACATCTGTGTCCATATGTATACATACATGCTCATATATACATATATATACATGAGCATACTTATATCATCAGATATACCAACTAAATATTGACATAGCTTTACAATATCTTTCTGCAAGACTTCAATTTTTGCAAATTGTTTTTGTCATTGAAATATTTGATGACTGAATATCGTAATATTCTGAAATTGTTCAACTCTTTCTTCCAGAGTTTTTGTTATTATATATATATATATATATATATATATATACACACACACAATCACACACACATATTACATATGTATATATTACATATATTCTATCAAATGTTATGGGAAAATATATTTGTTTTGATAATTATAGTAAATAACTACTTATTATGATTACTTTTTTTAGAAATAGGATGTAAACTAGATGGATTGATATTTCAAACTTTAAAAAACTGTTCGAAATTCCTGGTCTAAGATTATGCATCTTCAGAATTACTTAGGAAAATTAATATTGGTTTTGTCATCTGCTTCATTATAAAGTAGAATTTCTGGAATTAATGTCAGGTGAAGATTCAGGCTCTTCAAATTTTACTTTTTTAGAATACTTTTAGCTCATCATTTTCAGCACTTATTAATTTTAATAGGGGCTTAGAGATGAAGTAATTTTTCATTGTTGTCCTACATTAGTCTGTAATATAATATTTAAACTTGAAGCTGAATATACCATGGGGGGGGGAAGCAGAACATTTGCCTATGGCTGATAAGATCAGTTCCCAATTTTAAGATAAAAGTGCACCAAAACACAATAAAATAATTCTTATCTTCTATTGATTTCTCTCATATTCATGGTTTGCCTGCTTTAATGCTGGAGTACCATCTGTACCTAAGGATTTCCAGGAGATAGGATATTGAAATTTTTCCTTGCAATTTATAATTTATTTATGTTTAACTTTTTTCTTTTAAATTTATAGTTTTAAATTCTTTCCCTTCCTGTGACCCCTTCAACATCCACTAAAAAAGCAAGCAAAATGACATCACTTTCATAAACATGTGAAATTATGCAAAACATATCAATATTAGATATGTGAACAAAAAACTCAAAAAATCAAAATAAGAAAGTGCAAAAATTAATTTTTAATTTGCCCATAGAGACAAGTAGTTCTCATTCTGGAGGTGGAAAGCATTTTATTTTTCATTATCTAGCATTATTTTGATCATTGTAGTATTGCTGTTACTGTGCACAATTATCTCCCAAATCTTCTCACTTCATTTTGCATCAGTACATACAGGTCTTGCCATGGTTTTTGTTTGTTTGTTTATTTCTTTGTTTTTATTGTTCTTGTTTTAGTTTTTCCCCCCTGAAATCATCACTTATCATTTCTTATGTCATGATAGTACTCTATCACAATCATCTGTTACAACTTGTTCAGCCATTCCACAGATGATGAGCATCCTCTCAATTTCCAATTCTTAGCCCCCACAAAAAGAGATAATTTAAATATTTTAGTACAAAATATGTCTTATTTCACTTTTTCTTCAATCTCTTTGGGATATAGACATAGTAGTGTTATTGCTGGATCAAACGGTATGTACAGATTTATAGCTCTTTTAGCATAATTGAAAACTGTTCACTCCCAATGTTTGACAAGTTTACAACTCCACCAAAGGTGTATTAGTGAAATGATTTTCTCTTACACACTCCAGCATGTGTATTTATGGTAGGTATGAGATCCAATGTCAGAATTGTTTTAATTTGCATATTGCTGATAAATAATAATATAGTGATTTTTTTCATATTACTATAAATAGCTTCTTCTCAAAAATTGCCTGTTCATACCATTTAACCATTTTTGAATTGGGAAATTGCTTTTAGTTTTGTAAATTTGACTTAATTCTGTATATATTTGAGAAATATGGACTTTATTAAAATATTTGTTGTATTTTTATTACTTCATTTTATGATTTTTTTTTAGCAAAAATGTACCTTTTTTTAACCTAAGTATACTTCTGCTTTTGCTTTATTTGAGATCATGATTGATATGGAGTATTGATTTTTAAATGTTATTTCTGGTTTATTGTGACTTCTTCTGGTGTACTAACACAAGGTAAGGCCACTATCTGCTCTATCATCACTGATGGTTTTTCAGTATCAGTAGTTTACAATCCCATACTTTTCTCCTTATCTGTTTCTTTTATTTTTAAGAACAGATGCTCTATACTGATTATGATTTTAATCAATGGAATGGACAGAACCTGACTTTCCAACATTTCAGAGTTCTTGCCACAAGTATTCAAAGTACCATAAGAATCATATGGCACATAATGTACTTTTCAATTTTTCTTAATTTTTATCCTCTTTTTCCAGTAAATCATGGATGATTTTTTTAAAATTTTAATCATGTGTTTTATAGCATTTTAATTTCATGGAAAAATGATTTCCTATTATCATTAAAACTTCATGAAAATGTCTTCTCTAACATCAAAAAAAATCTTGATTTGATGCAACTGTTATCACCCTGTATCTCTATTCCCATTCTCAACTATACTTCTTGAGAAAAGTATTTACATCAGTTGTCTTCTCTTCTAATTTCTACCCAATCAAGCTTCTGATTAAATCATTCATCTGAAACTAGTCTGTCCTATATTAACTATGACCCAATGGTAATTTATGAAGGTTATTCCTGACTTCTATATACCCTTTGACACTATCACCTACTATATATTCTTGTCTATTTTATACTCTTTAGGTTTCCATAACATTATTTTTCTCCTGATTTTCCATTTACCTATTTAATATTTCATTCTCTGTCCTGTTTTGTATCTTAATCCAGGGTATTCCATATTCCAAGGCTTTATTTTTTGTTCTTTTATCTTTCTATACTAGTACACTTTGGGTTATCCATTAGCACACATGAGTTCAATTATCATCTCTCAGAAGTTATTTCTCAACAGTTATCAAACCATCATCTCTCTATGGAGAACTAGTCATATATCACTAACTCCCTCTTGGATGTCCTTTAAATATATCATACTTAATGTGTCAAAAATAGATTTACTTACACTCACCAAAAAAAAAAAAATCAACGAAAACAAAACCTTCTCTCTTCAAAAATTCCTTCTTCCTAGTCAGGGCACTCCTATTCCTCATCACTCAAGCATCCACATTCAGTGATATCTGTGAATCCTCTTACATTCAGTTCACATTTCTTATTTCCTGTCAAATTTTATTTCTAGTTTCATATTATCTCTTTCCCTTTATTCATAGTTATTCCCCAAGTATAGCCCTTCATTTCCTCTTGTCTGGACTACTTCAACAGTTTTCTAAGCAGTTTCTCTTGCCTCAAATTTTCTTCCCCGTCAAATTCAGCCTTTACTTGACTACTAAATTAATTTTCCTAATGTACAGATCTGACTATGTTACCCATTTATTCATTAAATTCCACTAGTTTCCTATTACTTCCAGGGCAAAATGAAATAGACTGTCCTGTGACTATCACTAAGAGGATCTCTGTCTTAGTCATTTTCAGCAAGCTTCTTGCCAGAGTACTCACTAATAGGCTGATCCATCACTTGGAACATAGTAAGTAAGCTGTCCAAGAGTCAGTCTGTCTTAGAAAGCAACAGGGAATGGTTCACTGCCCAAGAACTGAAGGAGAAATTCTAGGATTAGAACAGAAATCTGTATATGTTTGTCAATCTGACTGATGTCCTTATACTGTCAGTTGCATGTGCTTGTGTAAGATCATTGTAAAATGTGATTGCCAAAACAGTTTCATCACTATTGTATGACAGTATCATGACAGCATCCTTGCCTGGTTTCTTGAAAGTGGCCAATGCTCTTATGTTTTCCCAGTCACCAGTAGACCAAAGCAGGATTGTGGACTTACTCCCATGCTTTTTACCTTGATGTTTTCTACTATATTATCAGACACTAAGGCAAAAATGGCATCAAGATTAGTTAACCTCACTGATAGTAAATTATTTAACATATTTAACATAAAAAGATTGCAAGCTATGGATGGCAGAGCTGCTCAAGTTCTACTAGTTTCCTTCAAAAATCACAAGAAAGCAAGCCTCTGAATAGATTATGACAGAATGAAGCCTCTCTCCAGTTCAAGATAGATTAGAAAAACTTCAAGAAAGGTCAGTATTACTGGGGTGAAAAGGGTGTTCAGTCCAGCTCAGAAAATGGAAAAGCTGGTGAGAGGGGCTTAATCACAGCAGATGTGCAGCTGAGACTGTCAATTGGTCAGTAGAGTAGCAGATCAGTGAGGCAGCCTCCAGTCCCAACTCGAAAGGCAAATTTATAGAAACGGGGCTATTTCCTGGAAAGAATAGGTAAAGCTTCATTCTGTTAGGAGCAAAACACTAAACACAAGGGGTCTCTGTGCTCAAAACCAAGGTTCAGAGCTGCAGAGGAAGCTAGGGGCAGTGGCCATTATACTCCCAAAACAGAGCTAAACTCTAAAAATAAAAAAAAAAGAAAAAGAAAGAAAAAGAAAGAAAGAAAAAAGAAAAGAAATACCAAAAGAAAAGGGAAGAAAATGAGAAAGAAACAAAAGAACTTTGATGTCAGGGGAGACCAAAACAACAAGTCAGACAAGGACAAAATACACACAGAAGAAATCTCAAGGAATGATATGAATTAGAATCAAGCCCAAAACTTCTTGGAAATGCTCATAAAAGACTTTGAAAGGGAAATAAGAGAGGTAGAAAAAATGTGAAAAGAAATGAGAGGTATGCATGACAAAATCTAATGCTTAGAAAAGGAAGGAAAAATTGTCTGAAGAAAACAATTTCATAAAAAGTAGAATTCTTCTTAAAAACCAGAACAGGTCAAATAGAAGCTAATAACTCTGTGAGACAACAAGAATCAATCAAACTAACTAAAAAGTATGGAAAAATGGAAGAAAATGTAAAATACCTTCATGAAAAAAAAAGCTGACTTGGAAAAAAGATCCAGGAAAAAAAATTTAAAATTATTGGTCTCACAGCTATGACCACAAAAAGAGCCTGGATAGTATTCTTCAAGAGATCAAAGGAAAACCACCACAATATTCTAGAAAGATAAGGGTGAATAGTCATTGAAAGAATCCATTGATCACCTGTGGAAAGAGATCCCACAAGGAAAACCCCAAGGAGCATTGCTGCAAAACTTGAGAATGACAGTTTCAAGGAAAAAATACTGTAAGCTGCCAACAAAAACAATTCAAATATCAAGGAACAATACTCAGGACTACCCAGGATAGACAGCTTCTTTAATAAAGGATTGTAGGGCATGGGATACCATATCCCAGAAGGCAAAGGACCAAGAGATACAAACAAGGATTAACTACCCTGTGAGATTCAGCATCACCTCTCAGGACAGGAATCGGAGCTTCAAATGAAGTAAGAGATTTTCAATCATTACTATTGGAAAAAAAAACAGAATTAAATAGAAAATTTAATCTACAAACATAAGACTCAAGAGAAGCATAGCAAGGCAAACAGTGCAAATATAGATATATGTATATATATATATATATATATTCATACATGTATATATATAATTATTATTATTATTATTATTTAAAGATTTAACTATTTACATACCTAGATGGGAAAACATTTAAAACTCTTAAGAACTGCATCTGTCATTGGGGCAGACAGAAGAGGGCATCACATGAACTGAAGATGAGATTATGAATGGAATCTGATGTGATGACATAAAAGAAAAAGACATAAAGGGTTGTAACAAGATCTATGATGGAAAAAGAGGAAAAGGGACACATAGTGGTACAATTAGTTCACATGAAGAAGTAAAAAAAGACCTTTTATAATGGAAGGAAAGAAGTAAGGGAGATAAGGATTTTCTGACTCTTGATCTCATCAGTTTTGGCTCTAAGAGGGAATAATTTAGTCTTTCAGTGTGATATAAAATTTATCTTATCTATAAAGAAGTAGGAGAAGAAAGAGAAAGAAAAGCAAAGGGTAAGAAAGAAGGAAGGACAGAAACATTAGGGGAAAAGGTAAGAGAAGGTGAGAAGTGGTAATTGAAATTGGTGGGTGCAGAGGGTTAATAAAAACAAGACTAAAGACAGGGTGGAAAGAGAAAACAAATGTAGAGACGGGAGAAAATAGATAAACGGAAATACAGAGCTGGTAATCATAACTGATTATGAATGGGATAAACTCTTGCATAAAAGAGAATGAAATGGCATAGTGGATTTAAACAAAGAATCCAAAAAATATTTTGTTTATAAGAAACGCATTTTAAACAGAAACACATATACAGAGTAAAGTAAAAGGCTGTAACTGAATTTGTTATGGTCCAGCTAAAGTTAAAAAAAAAAAAAAGCAGAGGTAGCAAATCTGATCTCAGATAAGACAAAAGGGAAAATAGATCTTATAAAAAGAGATAAGGAAGGAAAGTACATTTTGATAAAGAGTACCATAAAAACTGAAGTAGTAATGATACTAAATGTATATGTACAAAGTGGAAGAGTAGCCAAATTCCTAGAGAAGATTCTAAGCAAGTTATAGGAAGAAACAGACAGCAAAACTATACTAGTAGGAGACCACAGACTTCCACTTTCAGAGTCAAACAAATCAAATGACAATAAGTGAAGAAACTAATAAAGTTAATAGAATCCTTGAAAACCTAGATATGGTTTCTGGTGAAAATTGAATAGGGACAGATAGGAATACAACTTTTTTCTTGGCAGTACATGGCATGCACATAAAAACTGGCTGTGTATTAGGGCATAAAAATCTCACAATCAAAAGAAAAAATGCAGAAATAGTAAATGCTTCTGTTTCAGACCACAAGGCAATAAAAATTATATTCAATAAAGGGGCAGGGAAAGACATACTAAAAATCCCTTTGAATTAAATAATCTAATTCTAAAGAATGGGTGGGTTAAAAAACAAATCACAAAAACAATCCATAATTTCAACCAAGATACTGGCAATAATGAGAGAACATACCAAAACCTATGGAATACAGCAAAAGCAATATGTAAGGGAAGTTTTATATTTATATATAGCTACATGAATAAAATAAACGAAGAAGAGATCAATGAATTGGGCATACAACTAAAAAAGCTACAAAAGAACAAATTTAAAACCCCCAATTAAATACCAAATTGGAAATTCTGAAACTCAAAGGAGAGATTAATAAAATTGAAATGAAGAAAACTATTAATAAATAAAACTAAGAGTTTATATATATATATATGTATATATATAATATTTAGGTAAAGATATACAAAATAGATAAACCTTTGGTTAATTTCATTAGAAAAGGAAAGAAAAGAACAAAATTACCAGCATCAAAAATAGAAGGATGAATTTACCACCAATGACAAAAGAAATTAAAGCAATAATTAGGAGCCATTTTGTCCCACTATATGGCAGCAAGTCTGAAAATCTAACCAAAATGGATGAATATTTACAAAAATATAAATTGCCCAGATTAACAGAAGAGGAGATAAATTATTTAATAGTCCCATTTTAGAAAAAGAAATAGAACAAGCCACTAATGAATTTCTTTTTTTTTAAAAGCTTTTTATTTGTATAACATATGTATGGGTAGTTCCCCAACATTGATCTTTACAAAGCTTTCCATTACAAATTTTACCCCCAGTCCCCTCCCCTCCCCTAGATGGCAGGAAGTCCACTACATGCTAATAATGTTGAAATGCTTGAGAAGTTATGCAAGAAAAATCCTATCTACAAGAAAAAAAAAGAATCAGAGAAAGGAAACACAATGCAAACAAATGTCAGTAGAGATCATGAAAATGTTATGTTGTGGTCCATATTTCATTTCCCTCTCTCTGGGTGTATATGGTTTTCTTCAGTGAACAACTGGAATTGCTTTGAGACAATTCTTTGTTGCAGAGAGCCATGTCCATCAGAATTGATCATCATGTAATACTGTTGTTGCTGTGTATGATGATCTCCTGGTTCTGCTCGTTTCACTCAGCATCAGTTCATGCAAGTCTCTCCAGGCCTCTCTGAAATCGTCCTGCTGGTCGTTTCTTACAGAGCAATAATATTCCATAACATTCCTATACCATAATTTATTCAGCCACTCTCCAATTGATGGGCATCCCTTCAGTTTCCAGTTTCTAGCCACCACAAAAAGGGCCGCCACAAACATTCTTGCACATGTGGGGCCCTTTCCCTCCTCTAAGATCTCTTTGGGATATAGGCCCAGTAGAAACACTGCTGGGTCAAAGGGTATGCACAGTTTGACAACTTTTTGAGCATAGCTCCAAATTGCTCTCCAGAATGGTTGGATCCGTTCACAGTTCCACCAACAATGTATTAGTGTCCCAGTTTTCCCACATCCCCTCCAACATTCATCGTTATCTTTTCCTGTCATTTTAGCCAATCTGACAGGTGTGTAGTGGTACCTCAGAGTTGTCTTAATTTGCATTTCTCTGATCAATAGTGATTTGGAGCAACTTTTCATATGACTAGAGATGGTTTTAATTTCATCATCTGAAAATTGTCTGTTCATATCCCTTGACCACTTATCTATTGAAGAGTGGCTTGAATTCTTATATATATGAGACAATTCTCTATATATTTTAGAAATGAGGCCTTTATCAGAACCATTAAATGTAAAGATGATTTCCCAATTTGATGCTTCCCTCCTAATCTTGTCTGCATTTGTTTTGTTTGTACAGAAACTTTTTAACTTAAAATAATCAAAATTATCCATCTGGTGTTCAATTAGGAGTTCCAGGTCTTCTTTGGACATAAATTTATTCCCTCTCCACAGGTCTGAGAGATAAATTATATTACGTTCCTCTAACTTGCTTACAAAGTCCCTCTTTATATCTAGATCATGAACCCATTTAGATCTTATCTTGGTATGTGGTGTTAGGTATGGGTCAAGCCCTAATTTCTTCCACACTAGTTTCCAATTTTCCCAGCAGTTTTTGCCAAATAGTGAGTATTTATCCCAAAAGCTGGAGTCTTTGGGTTTATCAAATACTAAATTGTTAAGGTTATTGCCTAAATTGTCCTGATATCCTATCCTGTGCCACTGATCGACTGCTCTATTTCTTAGCCAGTACCAAACGGTTTTGATGACCGCTGCTTTATAATATAGTTTTAGATCTGGTACAGCAAGGCCACCTTCATCTGCCTTTTTTTTCATTAATCCCCTTGAAATCCTTGATCTTTTGTTCTTCCAAATGAACTTTGCTACTATTTTTTCTAGATCTGTAAAATAATTTCTTGGGAGTTTGATTGGTATGGCACTAAATAAGTAGATTAGTTTGGGTAGTATTGTCATTTTTATTATGTTCGCTCTGCCTACCCATGAGCACTTAATATTTGTTTTCCAATTGATTAGGTCTGATTTTATTTGTGTGGAAAGTGTTTTGTAATTTAGTTCGTATAGTTTCTGACTTTTCCTTGGCAGATAGATTCCCAAATATTTTATCCTATCACCTGCTATTTGGAATGGAATTTCTTTTTGTATCTCCTGCTGCTGAACTTTGTTGGTAATATATAAAAATGCTAATGATTTATGTGGATTAATTTTGAATCCTGCAACTTTGCCAAAGTTGTGAATTGTTTCTAGTAGTTTTTTAGTTGAATCTCTAGGGTTCTCTAAGTATACCATCATGTCATCTGCAAAGAGTGATAATTTGGTTTCTTCATTACCTACTCTGATTCCTTTTATCTCTTTTTCTTCTCTTATTACTAAAGCTAACATTTCTAATACAATATTAAATAGTAATGGTGACAGTGGGCAGCCTTATTTCACTCCTGATCTTATGGGGAATGGTTTTAGTTTGTCTCCATTACATATGATGCTTGCTGATGGTTGTAAATAGATGCTGCTGATCATTTTAAGGAAAA
>JAJPUD010032543.1:0-11861 GCA_023553655.1 Myrmecobius fasciatus
CATTTGTTTTTTAAATTTTGGGTTCCAAATTCTATTCTTCCCTCTCACCTCAACAAATAAGTTGATATAAATTACACATGTTCAATCATGTGAAACATATTTCCATACTAACCATGTTGTGAAAGAAGACTAAGAAACCCAAGAAAAAATAAAGTTCCATGCATATGTTTTAAAAGTGAAAAGCTTTAATAAAAATTATTAATCTTTTAAAAATAATAAGCCCATTACATGTTTTAAAAAAAGAAAAAAATAAAATTAAAAAAGTATGTTTCAATCCATATTTGGACTCCATATTGAGTAGTTAAATCATTTACAGTTGATCATTGTATAATTTGTTCTTCTGGTTCTGCTTCACTTCACTTTGCATCAGTTCATATAAGTCTTTAGGAAATGATTCTTCTTTTTTTTTTTTTTGCTGAGGCTATTGGGGTTAAGTGACTTGCCCAAGGTCACACAACTAGGAAGTGTTAAGTTTCTGAGTTTGAGGTCACATTTGAACTCAAGTCTTCCTGACTTCGGGGCTGGTGCTCTATCCACTTTACCACCTAACTGACCCTAGGGAATGATTCTTAACAGCAGCTGCAACAACAACAACAGAGAAGTACATTATGCTACATGTTTGTTAAAGACAGTCCTGAGAGAAACAAGGACTCTATCTTTTTTTTAAAATAATAGCTTTTTATTTTCAAAATATATGGAAAGATAGTTTTCAACATTTGCCCTTGCAAAATCTTGTGTTCCAAAATTTTCTACCTTCCTTCCCCCACTTCCTGCCTAGCTAGCAAGTAATCCATGTTAAACATGTGCATGTCTTCTAAACATATTTCCATATTTATCATGCTGCACAAGAAAAAAATCAGCCCAAAAAGGAAAAAAAAAACAAGAAAGAGAAAAAAACAAGCAAACAACAACAAAATGGTGAAAATACATATTGTGGTCCATCTTCAGTCCCACAGTACTCTTTCTGGGTGCAGATGACTCTCTCCATCACTAGTCCATTGGAACTGGCACGAATCACCTCACTGCAGAAAAGAGTCACATCCATTAGAACTGATCATTGCATAATAATTTTTCCCTTGCTTTTTGTAGGCTCATCCCTTGTGTTTGCTTTGGTATATTTTGGAGGCATCAAGGAGATGCAAACAACCATGGAAAGCTTTGTAGAGTAGAGCATTCTTCCTAGGTGAAAAAAATTAGTGCAAGTACCACCTAAATAGCATCTATAGCACAGTTGTAGTGGAGGTCTTTGTCATTTCAATCATATCTAATTCCTTGTGACTCCATTTAAGGTTTTCTTGGCAGAGATGCTAGACTGGTTTGCCATTTCCTTCTCTTTTTTTACAGGTGAGGAAACGGAGGCAAATAGAGTGAAGTAACTTGCCCAGAGTTACACATCTAGTAAATGTCTGAGGTCAATTTGAACTCAGGGAGATATGTCTTGCTGACTTTAAATCTGGCATTTATTAAACTATCCAGCTATATCTAAATCTCAGTTTACTTTTCTTTAAAATAACTGGGCTAGACTAGGTGATTAGTAAGGCCCTATCAGGGTTAACATTTTATGGTTTTTGTTCATTTTAAAGATGCTTTTTAAAGGTGGTTTCTTAAAAAAAATCCTTCAGTTTTGGAGTTTTTAGGATTTCTTTTCAAATTTTATTCTAAATTTAAATTTGATTCTAGTGATAATGGGCTCATCTGATTTCTTAGCTGTGGATATGTTCTTTCAGGTCTGTCTCATTGACCAAGCCAAGAGCCTGATGAGCTAATTGAATCAAGACTTCTTAAGTTTGACAATGTAAGAGCTATACCTAAAAAACTTTGAAGAATGACTTGGTGAATCCACTTCATTACTTTAAAGTCACACTTCTTACAGCTGCCATTCTTAATGCTTGCTTTACTACTCTCTCCAGCTTTTCAGATAATAATCTGAGCCATTGAATTATCAGTAGTATTGGGCAAATGAATACAGTTCAATTAAGAGGATTTGAAGTCTGCAAAGGATCAAATTAATAAGATTTTAATATAAATGAATTTAGTGTCCTATAACCATTGCTCCAGAGAGGATCTGTCCATTTTCCTTTTTAGTCATTGTCTATATTTTACTGGCTTCACTTAGAAAGGCCAAAGCTTTGTCAAAGCTCCTGTGAAAGTAATCCATAGTTAAACCCTGAAAGTGAGAAAAGCACCTGTCAAGAGAAATATATAAGATGTCTCCTGTTAATGTTTCCTTGGTCTTTAATCCTGATTCTGCAGTGTGTGTGGACATTGGACCTTCACATAGGTATCAATCAAAAGCAGACAAGTGAGGGTAGATCTCTCCAGACAGCTAGTGAGACAATCAGTGATTTTCTTTTTTCACACTACTCACAAACTCATTTAGACTCATCTGAAATAAATGGGAACTCACAAAGATCAGAACATGCTGTTTCATAATCAAGGCTATTTCTTTCATAGACTGGAAAGAGAGGTTATTTTTATCCATTTATTAATTTTGTCAACTTAACTTTTAACTACATACTTTATTGTATTAAGGGGAAAATATTAATCTCTGGTCCATTTCACAATGAATTTAGGCTAATGGTAATAGGTTTCATAATTTTCAGAGCTACTGGGGACAGATTAAATGAGTTAAATTTATACCACACCAAAAACATTTTTGGATACAGCTTGATTATAGAAGAAATGTTTTCACTATAACAAACCTATCTAAAATGGAATTTGATAGATCTGGAAGGGAAATTAGAGACCATAGTTCAATCTCTTGATTTTGTAGATGAATATACAAAGATCAAGCATAGAGCTCAGAGGCTTTATAATTACAATTAGATGATAAATGGAGTCTCAGTTTCTCAAATAATTTACATTTCAATAGTATGATTTTTTTGGGGGAAAAAAGCCAAAGTTATAGAACCAGATACAATAATTGTCCACCTCAGTTTCCTCATTTGTAAAAATTTTATTATTAATTAATTAATTATTAATTAATCTGAAGGAAATTAGTGATTAAGGAATGTTTATTTTATACTTGGCAAAGAGCTTCATAGAGGTTAAATAATGGCATTTCATTTATTTATTCATTCAACAAGCATTTATTAAATTCTTCTTATATTTAAAGGTATTGTACTAAATGTTTGGTATAAAAAAAATAATCCTTACCTTCCATGAACTTCCATTTCATTTAAAAACATACATTTTTGGCCTCAAGGAATTTCCTTTCAATTTTTAAAATGTTAACTTGGCAAAAGGAATAGTTGAAAGTTAAAAACAAAAGACCAAATTTCCACTGTGGGTTTCTCAGTCAAAGGTAACATATACATGGCACCATTTACCCATTTAATTCTATTTTCTGCTTGAAATGTTTTGCCTAAATTCATATGGAGAAATTCAGGAGAGATTTACCTCACCTGTGTAAATCAATCATGATTTGAAAGCAGACTGATGACAATAGTTCCTCTCAAAAATTCCCTCACTACAGATAGACTATCCCCACACCTTGCACTTACCAAACGGTTCTATAGAAAGTCTTTGTAATTTGTTTCCTTTGTAAACTTCATTAGAACATAAGAGGAAGCCTATTGTATTTTCCTAACATTATCTCAACCCACCTGATGCCTGGGTATTTCAAAATGTCATATTGCTTCAGAGATAATACCAGATCTGATTATGTCAGTCATAGAACAAGGCACAGAAACATTAAAAGAGAAGGGACTATAGAAGAAAGTCAAGGTCATTTACACATATTGACAGGACTGGAAGTCTCAACCCTTTATAAGAAATTCTGAAAGCACAACTTCTACATTAATGGTCTGGGGCTGGTAAATAACATTTTATAATTCTGGAGCATCTCAAAGTATATAAATAATGATTAACAATTAATTTTCTCAGCTCTAAAAAGTTATAATCCTCTTCTTAGGAGAGGATTACAACAATAATAACATTATTAGCATATAATAACAAAATATATCATTATTAATATTGATGTATAGTATAATTAGAGTGAGCAGCTAGTTAGAATACTAAGACTAGAGTTAGGAAGACTCTTCTTTATGAGTTTAAATTTGATCTTAGTACTTACTAGCTATGTGAAATTGGGCAAGACACTTCACCCTGTTTATTCCAGTTTCTCATCTATAAAATGAACTGGAGAAAGAAATGGTAAAGAAAACCCTAAATGGGATCACACAGAGTTGGATATGACTGAAAAACAACAGTGACAACCATATAATTATATTATTATAATGATAATTACAATCCTCTTTTTAGGAGAAAACAGACAATGATAATTATAACCTTCTTTTTAGGAGAAAACAGACAATGAAATGTTTTGCTTTACCTGTATTCACTACAGAGAATAGAGACAAAGAATGAATGAACCCTCAAAACATCCTTTCTAATCATGGTCAAGATGGTTAGATAATTTTGTCTCAGAAAAGGAATATTTCAATCTCATTTTAAGTTTCTTAGACTGAGGAAGTTACATGAGCTTTATTTTCCTATCTTCTACACAATTCTATGGAGATAGAAAGGACTTAGAGGGGGTCAAGTCTATGCTTATCCAGCAGGGAGAAGGAAGCACAAAGTATTGAATACTGTTCTCTACTCTCTCCAGGCATTCCAAGTCACATCAGCTACACTAGGTGCTGCTGCTTCTGCTCCCAATGAAACTTTGCACCTCTAGGACTTTTGGCTTGGAGGGCTGCATTCTGAATTTTCCTACCATGTCCCAGAAACATGTTCATCCTAGATGATCACTTCATCCCTGTAACCATCTCAGAAGTATCTTCTGCCCCATAGCCTTTACCTCTGATTGGATAGCTCCTCCCAGAACCTCTATTTAAGGAGGGTGCTCAGAGCAACCACATCTCATTTCTCTGCAAAATCCGTACTAGATTTCCTTTGGTGATCTGCCTTCCCCATTAACCTTCTTGACAAGGAAGAGTGTTTTCTTTTTGTTTGTTTTTGTATTTTTAGCATTTAGTATAGTGTCTGGCATATGAAAAATGTTGATCTACTGAGTTCTTATGGGTCCACGTCAGATTGCTCAATTAATTGGTCAGTCGTATGGTGATGAATTGGATCTCTATGAAGGTCAGTCAGTGTTACTCTGCTTTTGGACATCCATTCCTCTCTGTGACCGTAGTTAGTATTTATATTTGCTATATGTACCATTGATTAATTTAGCTAAATTCAAATCAATAAGCATTTATTATTTACTAGCTGTGTGATTCTAGGAAAGTCACTTAACCTCTCTCTGCCTTGGTTTCTTCAATTGTAAAATGAGGATAATAAAAAGTACCCATCTCCCCAGGGTGTTGTGAGGATTACATGACATTATTTGTAAAGCACTTATTTCAAAGCCTGGCACATAGAAGTTACCTAATACTACTCCTATCTCTTATGAAATGCCTATGATGTGCAAGGCAATGCACTCTATGCAAAGCATTGTTCTTGATTTCAAGGATAAAGGGCAAACAAAGGTGGATGGTTCAGTATAACCTATTATCACCACTGGAAAAACAAATCAAAGTACTTTATTCATGGTGGGTCAGGAGATTCACTTTTGAATGTCTTTTAAATTGTCATTTATATATTTTATTCTGCTCATTAATGTCAGCAGTTTAAAATATCATACTTGATGTTTTGGTATGGTTATGAGTCATGAGATATGGAACACTACCTACCAGTCTCCAAAGAATTGAAATTGAGAGTCACCCAAAGGCTAATGGAAAGTTGCATGGTGGATATGATCAAGATGTAAGACATTATAAAGAAGGATTTTTTAAAAATACATATTTTACTAAAAATATATTTTATCTTTCCTTTTTATATCATCAAAATTTCCCCTTATATCTTTCTTTCTCATCTATGAAAAAAGCCATCCTTTATAACAAGGAATTTTTTTAAAAAGAAAAATAATAAGAAAACAGATCAGTATATAGAAAAAATCTGACATTTTCTGTAGTGTTCCACAACAAAGATCTCTGATTTCTTCAAGAGAGCAAGAAGAGGTATATCCTCACATATCTTTTCTTTGGGGCCAAGCTAAGTCTTTGTTGTTTCTCAGCATTCATTTAAAATTGTTTTAATTGTTGGGGCAGCTAGGTGGCACAGTGGATAGAGCACCAGCCCTGAAGTCAGGAAGACCTGAGTTCAAATGTGGTCTCAGACACTTAATATTTCCTAGCTGTGTGACCCTGGGCAAGTCACTTAACCCCAATTGCCTCAGCAAAAAGCAAAAAAAAATGTTTTAATTGTTATTCTTTCCATTTTTAGAAACAACATTTTTGGTAGTCATTGTGTGTATACTTTTTTTCTGGTTCTGCTTACTTTACTTTGTATCATTTCATATAAGTCTTTTCATAATTTTCTGTATCTTTCATGATCATCATTTCTTATAGATCAGTAATATTCTATTGAATTTATGTGTGACAATTTGTTTAGTCATTTCACTGATTGATGGCCATCTATTTTTTTTAATTAAAGCTTTTTATTTGTATAACATATGTATGGGTACATATGGGTAGTTCCCCAGCATTGACCTTTACAAAGCTTTCCATTACAAATTTTACCCCCAGTCCCTTCCCCTCCCCTAGATGGCAGGAAGTCCACTACCTGTTAATAATGTTGAAATACTTGACTAGTTGTACAAGAAAAATCCTATCTACAAGAAAAAAAAGAAAATCAGAGAAAGGCAACATAATGCAAGCAAACATCAATAGAGAGCATGAAAATGTTATGTTGTGGTCCATATTTCATATCCTTCTCTCTGGGTGTATATGGTCTTCTTCAGTGAAAAATTGGAACTGGTTTGAGACAATTCTTTGTTGCAGAGAGCCATGTCCATCAGAATTGATCATCATGTAATATTGTTGTTGCTGTGTATAATGATCTCCTGGTTCTGCTCGTTTTACTCAGCATCAGTTCATGCAAGTCTCTCCAGGCCTCTCTGAAATCATCCTGCTGGTCGTTTCTTACAGAGCAATAATATCCCATAACATTCATATACCATAATTTATTCAGCCACTCTCCAATTGATAGGCATCCCTTCAGTTTCCAGTTTCTAGCCACTACGGAAAGAGCTGCCTCAAACATTCTTGCACATGTGGGTCCCTTTCCCTCCTCTAAGATCTCTTTGGGATATAGGCCCAATAAAAACACTGCTGGGTCAAAGGGTATGCACAGTTTGATAACTTTTTGAGCATAGTTCCAAATTACTCTCCAGAATGGTTGGATCCGTTCACAGTTCCACCAACAATGTATTAATGTCCCAGTTTTCCCACATCCCCTCCAACATTCATCGTTATCTTTTCCTGTCATTTTAGGATGGCCATCTATTTTCAAACACGGAGTCATAAAAGAGAATCAGAAGAAATGCTGTCATCAAAGAGATATAAGGATGAAAAAGATCAGACTGGTCATTTTGGAGAATTAAGAGCCTGAGAAGTAAAATAATTTGCCTAAAATCACAAATAATATGAAAGGATGAGCAATGACTCTGCCCAAATCCCCTGACAAGAAGTCAGTCTACTGTTTTCTTCTCTAGCACCATGTTTCCTCAGTATTTGCCAAAGGAGGAATTCCAAGAACTCAAAAACTTGCAAGGACAAAATATGGTCATTCTGGGGAGTTCACTTAGCATTTTCATGGGTTCCTTGAGATACAGCCTTCTCTGCCACCAGAATACACTTTAATTCAACAACTACTTATCAAGTGCTGACTGTTCAAGGCTCAGTGCTAGATGGTAGGGCTATGAAGTCAAAAGAAAGGTACTTACTCTCAAGGAGCTTATGTTTTACCAGAAGTCCTTTGCAGAGTCTGGACATTGGCCTGCCAACTGGGGTAAAGTAGTAAAGATTTCTGAATGTAGCGCGAGGTTTGATTAGATGACTTGTAAAGATTTTTTTCAACTCCATTATATATGAATAATTGATTTGTTGAAAAAAAAGAATGAGTGAAAGAAAGAAAAGGAAGGAAGGAAGAAGGAAATAAAAAGAAAGAAGGAAAGGAACAAACAAAAATATTTATTAAATATCTACCATGTACTAAGCTCTATGCTAGTTTTGTGAATAATGTCAGAATTTGAACTTCAGGATAATTTTTTTCTGACATTAAAAAGGGTATTGATGAAATCATATACCCAATCATTTGTTTTATTAGAGGTTAAATTAGAATTAGAGATTAAAAGAAGATTGACATTCATATTCTCATTTTCTTACAGATTAATGTACCCTCGATTGCTTTATCTATAAATTGGGAATTAAATTTCCCAGGTTCTAGAGTTTAGCATTTTGTCACTTACTTTCAGTGAGAAGGGGTAATTTTATTGATTTACTTAATCAATCTTATCCTTTCAAATGTAATACAAGATAATCTATTTATTTAAATATTTATCATATGTTTTATTATATTACTATATGTTGAATTCAAGGTCTATCATTCCATAGAATAAAACTAAGGTGTCTACCTTGTTAGCATAAAATTACTGTCAAAGGGCTTTGTAATGAAAAATAACTAATCAGAAGAAAACTGCTAGGCCTTCTTAGTGTGTTATATACATAATATAAAGAGGAAAGTTACAAGAAAAGAAAATTAAAGAGATCTACTAGAAAATAATGAAAACCAATGTCCTTTAAGATAAGCTTTTCATTAAGCCAAAAAAAAGTATGAATTTAGCAAAATATTTCTTTTTAGAGGGGGCATAGATTAGATCTGTAGTTAAAATCAGGTAGGTATTGTAATATATACAGTGATAGATTTGGAATCATGAAAACCTGCCTCACACCCGTACTAGCTATGTAACCATGGGCAATTCATTTAACTTCAGTTTTTTTTCATCTGTAAAAAAAGGATATAATAATAGCAGCATTCATTTCCCAGAATTGTTGTGAGAATCAGATAAAATGTCATATGTATAAAAATAGTTTATAAACCTTAAAGCAGTATTTAAAGGCTAGTTCTTATTATTTCATCAGTGTAGGGAAGTTTTGGTGTTAAAATTCTTTCCATAGATGTACAATGGCAAATCTTGAGGTTTTAAAGAGTCTGTTGAGGACACAGAAAGGCTAAGGGAGTTGTTTATTGTGCAGAGATAGTATGAATCAGAAGCAAGATTTGAAACTAGGGCTCTCTGACTCCAAGGCCCACTCTCTGATCACAATACCATTTCATTTCTCATTCTCATGTTTATATAATGCACTTAGTCATTATATAATTAGTCAGAAGATCATAGAAAGGATCTTTGAAATCGCTGAACATAAGCTCTTCAGACTTGCTTAAGAAAGTATGTTTCATATTCCATTCAATAAATGTGTTATGAATGTATAAAGCAAAAACAACATTTTTCTTAGGTGAACTAAAGTTTTTCTTTGAAATAACCTTTTCACCCAAAGGAGTGAATGAATAACAAATCTTTTTTAAAAATGTATCTATTGGTCTTTCCATGCAAATAAGATGACCTTTTGTGAGGCTGATTGGAGTTATAAGTTCTTCTTACCAAGTGGGTGACAGTGAATGGGACTTAACATGAGGGAAAGATGGGAACTAGAGAATATCTCCAAGGAAAAGGCTGTATCAGTTGTATATTGCATTTGTACATAAATAGAGATTGTAAGATGAAAATTTTTATTTCAAAATAAAATTTTAATATCAGTAATTATTTGTTAAAATATTTTCATGCACAGGGAAATTATGATAAAATTATTAAAAATTATTAGAAAATTATTGGGCCTTTTGATTTATCTGGTCTATCATAATAAGAAAGAAAGGGAAGGAATATATTACTAAAAAAAGTGCTTTGCTTTGTCCCGCCTACAAAGAAAATACAATAACTCTTCTCTGAGATGGGAGGGAACTTGAAAAAAATTGCATTAACAATATATAGAAGTAAATATAAGATCATATGACAGGAAATGAAAGACCACCAAAATGTCATAAAAGGACAACTGGTACAAGTCAATAGACTTGGGCTTTAGATCAGCTCTGTATTTAACTAGCCTTCTATATTTAAACAAAGATTTTTATATCTTTCAAATGAGATACCTAGTCCAGATGATTCCATTTCTAAGATACTATATATTTAAGAAATAGCATGAAAGATACTATACATTTAAAAATAGCATGATCTAATCCCAATATGAAATCAGAGTATGACATCATCTAGAGCAGTTCTAGTCACTGAAACTCAAGAAAGAAACTAAGGATCTAGAAAAGGTACAATAAGACCAACTAAAATGGTCACTCATTGACTCACTCAACAAGCACTGATTATGTGCTATATGCTAGGAACTATCAGTCAACTCATATTTATTAAGCATTTACTATATACTAGGTGGGCAGCTAGGTGATGCAAAGTCAGGAAGACTCATCTTCCTGAGTTTAAATCTGGCCTCTGACAGAGGTCTGTGGTCAGATCATCCAGTTTCCTCATCTCTAAAATAAGTTGGAAAAGAGAACCACTTCAGTATTCTTGACACCCCCAAAACCCTAAAACTCCCCAAATTTCATAAAGCCGGCAAAATAACTAACATAACAACAAAAACCAACTAAACAACTACCAAAAATGTGCTAGATAACTGGGCTAAACTTGGAGATAGAAAGATGGACAATAATAATACAATCCCTGACCTCAAGAAATTTACATTATATTGGAGGAGACAATATGCACATAACTAGGTACAATGAAGATATATGTGTGTGCATATATACATAATGTGTGTGATGTCTGTGTGTGTACATACAAAAAAAAGAGCAAGAGAGACAAAGAGAGATATAAACTGAAGATAATCAAAAGAGGGAAAACACTAGTAGTGGGAGTGGGAGCAAGGAAAGATCTGCAGAAGGTGAAATTGGAGCTGAGTCTTAAAAGAATACAGAGAAGCCCAAAGGTGAGTGTGAAGAGGAAGACATTATAGTCCTGGGACATAGTCAAGAAACAGAATGTCATATATGAAGAAATATAAGAAGTGTTGTTTTATCATAGAATATGTAGAAAGGAATAAAGTATAAAAAATCTGAAAAGGTAGGAAAGGGTCAAGTTGTGAAGGGCTGTGTGAAGTTTTGAGGATACAAAGAGAAAATTAAAACACATCCTCAAGGAGCTTCCATTCTTATCAGTGGGAAAACAACTTGGACACATAAGTAATTTTGTTAGAAAATAGACTAGTTTTAACAGAAGTGGGGCAGAGCCAAGATGGCAGAGTGAAGATGTAACTCTCTGTGTCCTCCTCTGACCTTCTCTCAAATCAACAGCAGATTAAGCCTCTGAACTGATTTTTAAGTCAAAGAATCCAGAAATATTTGGACTACGAAACATTCCTTGCAGAAGGTACCTTTGAAGAGCTTCATAGCAGGTCTGTTTTAGTCAGGCAAGGGGTTGAGCAGTTTGCCGGGTGTCCAGAAGACAGGACAGGAAACTGGGCAGGACTCAGCGTGGCAGAGATTCTAAACACCTGGGGAGTCTATCTGAGGCACTGGGGACACTCTGCCCTAATTGCAGGCAGGTTCTTTGGCAGATCTGCCTTTTTGTAAAAGGCAGATTGTAACTCTCTGCAAATGCAAGGTCTTAGCCCTACCGGCCCAGCACTGGAAGTTAATTATATGAATTGCACCAGGGCAAACTACCACAGCCGCCACTTCTCGGCTTTAAGCAGATCCCAAGCTTTTTAAAAAAAATGAGTAAGAAACAGAAGAGAGCTCTCACCATAGACAGCTTTTATGGAGAGATAGAAGGGCAGACCCCAGATCCTGAGGTTCCTATAGGCGAAGCAACTCCAGAGAAAGCCATCAAGGGAGATATGACCTGGTCCCCCTTTCACAAGGCCTTCCTGGAAGACTACATAAAGAATCTCAAAAGAGAGCTAGAT
>JAJPUD010032544.1:0-11860 GCA_023553655.1 Myrmecobius fasciatus
GAAAAGATGCCCATCAATTGGAGAATGGCTGAATAAATTATGGTATATGAATGTTATGGAATATTATTGTTCTGTAAGAAATGACCAACAGGAGGATTTCAGAGAGGATTGGAGAGACTTGCATGAACTGATGCTGAGTGAAATCAGGAGAACCAGGAGAACATTATACACAGCAACAAGACTATACGATGATCAATTTTGATGGACATGGTTCTCTTCAACAATGATGTGATTCAAACCAGTTGTGCTGCAATGAAGATAGTCATATACATCCAGTGAGAGGCCTTTGGGAACTGAGAGTGAACCACAACACAGAATTTTAATGCTTTCTTTGAATATTTCCATGCATTCTGTTTTCCTTCTTAGGTTGTTTTTTTTTTTCTTCTTCTCTTTCTAGATCTGATGTTTCTTGTGCAGTAAGATAACTGTATAGATATGTATACATGTATTGTATTTGTCATATAATTTATCCTATCTAGCATGTATTAGATTACCTGTCATCTAGGGGTGGAGGGTGGGGGGAAGGAAAGGAAAAGCTTGGGAAAAAAAAGTTTTTTTTTTGTTTTTTGTTTTTTGCAAAGGTCAATGTTGAAAGGTCACTCATATGTTTTGCAAATAAAAAGCTTTATAAAAAAAAAGAAGAAGAGCCACCACTTTTGTGATTCACTCTATTAAATCAGTCATACTACTTGTCAAAATAAATATTTTTAAGCATCTATTGTGTGCTAGACATAGTGTTAATCACTGGGGATACAAAGAAAGGCAAAACAACTTCTTGCTCTCAAGAAGTTCACAATCTAATAATGGTGAAGACAATATGTACATATCTTTGTATTAACAAGATATATTCAGGATAAAATGGAAATAATAAAGAGAAGGAACTACCATAAAAGGGGCATGGGGAGAAGCTTCTTATAAATGGTGGGAGTTTTAATGAAACTTGAAGGAAAAGAGGCAGAGATGAAGAGGAAGAGAATTCCAGGAATGGGGGGGAAACTAATGAAAATGCCTTAAGTAATAAGATCGAGTGAACAGCAAGGAGCTCATTGTTATCGATTTGCAGGATACATGGGAATGAGATATAAGAATACCACAAAACTGTGGAAAAGGCAGGTTGAGAAGGACTTTGGACATCAAAGAAAGAATTTTTTTAATTAAAGCTTTTTATGTTCAAATTATATGTATGGATGATTTTTAACACTCACCCTTGCAAAACTTTGTGTTCCAAATATTTTCTCTCCCTTCCACTCACCTCTTCCCCTAGACAGCAAGTAATCCAATATATGTTAAATGTGCAATTCTTATATATATATACGTATATATATATATATATATATATATCCACAAATATCATGCTGCAAAAGAAAAATCAGATCAAAGAGGGAAAAAAATTAAAGAAAACAAAATGCAAAGCAAACAATAACAGAAAAAGTGAAAATACTATGTTGTGATCCCATGGTCTTCTCTCTGGGTGCAGATACGTCTCTTCATCACAACACCTTTAGAAGTGGCCCGAATCATCTCATTATTGAAGACAGCCATGTCCATCACAATTGATTATGGTATAATCTTGCTGTTGCTGTGTATAATGATCTCCTGGTTCTGCTCATTTCACTTAGCATCAATTGATATAAGTCTCTCTAGAACTCTCTGAAATCACCCTGCTGATCACTTCTTATAGAATAATAATATTTCATAACATTCATATATCATAACTTATTTAGCCATTCTCCAACTGATGTATATCCACACAATTTCCAGTTTATTGCCATTACAAAAAGGGCTGCTGCAAACATTTTTGCACATGTGGGTCCCTTTCCCTCCTTTCAGATCTCTCTGGGATACAACCCAGAATGGTTGGGTCAGTTCACAATTCCACCAAAAATGTATTAGTGTCCCAGTTTTCCTACATCCTCTCCAACATTAGTCATTGTCTTTTCCTGTCATCTTAGCCAATCTGAGAGGTGTGTAGTGATACCTCAGAGTTGTCTTAATTTGCATTTCTCTGATAAATAGTGCCTTAGAGCACCTTTTCATTTAATTAGAAATGGTTTTAATGTCTTCACCTGAAAATTGTCTATTTATATTCTTTGATCATTTATCAATTGAAGAATGGCTTGAATTCTTAAAATTAGAGTCAATTCTATATATGTTTTAGAAATGAGACCATTATCAGAACCCTTGAATGTAAAATTTTTCCCAGTTTATTGTTCCCCTTATAATCTAACCAATTCTGCATTGGTTTTGTTTATACAAAAACCTTTTAACTTAATACAATCAAAATTATCCATTTTTCATTCAATAATGTACTCCAGTTCTTCTTTGGCCACAAATTCCTTCCTTCTCCATAGGTGGGGGAGGGGGGAGGGGTAAACTGTCCTTTGTTCTTCTAATTTGTTTATATTTTCACTCTATGTCTAAGTCATGAACCCATTTTTATCTTATCTTTATATAGGGTGGTAGATGTGCGTCAATGCCTCGATCCAATTTTCCGAGCAGTTTTTGTGAAATATGAGTTCTTATTCAAAAAAAAAAAAAAAAGAAACACAAAACAGGTCTTTGGGTTTGTCAAACACTAGATTACTATAGTCACTGCCTATTTTGTGCTGTGACCCTAACCTATTCCACTAATCTATTACTATATTTCTTAGCCAGTATCAAATAATTTTTATGACTACTCCTTTATACTGTAGTTTTACATCTAATACAGCTAGGCCACCTTCTATTTACATTTTTCATTAATTCCCTTGAAATTCTTGACCTTCTGGTTTTCAAAATGAATTTGTTAGTATTTTTTCTAGCTCTGTAAAGTAATTTCTTGTGGTTTTGATTGGCATGGCACTATATAAGTAAATTAATTTAGGTAGTATTGTTATTTTTATTATATTAGCTCAGTTTAATCATGAGCACTTGATATTTTTCCAATTGATTTGATTTCACTTTATTTGTGTGGAAAGTATTTTGTAATTATGGTCATATAATCCCAGATTACGCATTGGCAAATAGACTCCCAAATATTTTATGTTGTCTACAGTTATTTTAAATGGAATTTCTCTTTGTATCTCTTGCTGTGAGACTTTTTTGGTAATATATAAAAATGCTGATGATTTCTGTGGAATTATTTTTGTATCCTGAAACTTTGTTAAAGTTGTGATTTGTTTCTAGAAGTGTTTCAGTTGATTTTCTAGGATTCTTTAAGTATATCATCTCATCTGCAAAAAGTGATAATTTGGTTTTCTCATTACCTAGTCTAATCCCTTTAATATCTTTTTCTTCTCTTATTACCAAAATTGACACTTGTAATACAATATTGAATAGTAATGGTGATAGTGGGCAATCGTTTTACCCCTGATCTTATTGGGAATGGTTTTAATTTATTCCCATTACATATGATGTTTGCTGATGGTTTTAAATAGATGTTACTGATCATTTTTAGGAAAACTCCATTTATTCCTGTACTCTCTAATGTTTTTAATAGGAATTGATGTTGGATATTGTCAAATGCTTTTTCTCCATCTATTGAGATAATCATATGATTTTTTGTTATTTTTTTATTGATATAGTCAATTATTCTAATAGTTTTCCTAATATTGAACCAGCCCAGCATTGTTGGAATAAATCCTACTTGGTTATGGAGTAATATCCTGGGGATGACTTGCTATAATCTCTTTGCAAATATTTGATTTAAGATTTTTACATCAATAGTCATTAGAGAAATTGGTCTATAAATTTCTTTCTCTGTTTTGACCCTATCTGTTTAGGTATCAGCAACATATCTGTATCATCAAAGAAATTTATTAGGACGCCTTCTTTCTCTGTTTTTCCAAATAGTTTGCATAGTATTGAAATCAACTGTCCTTTAAATGTTTGGTAGAATTCACATGTAAATTCATATGGCCTTGGAGATTTTTCCTTAGGATGTTATTAACAGCTTCTTCAATTTCCTTTTTAAAATGGAACAAATTAAGTAATTGATTTCCTCTTCTGTTAATATGGGCAATCTATATTTTTGTAAGTATTCCTCTATTTAACTTAGATTATCAGATTCTTGACATATAGTTGGGTAAAATAACTCCTAATTATTGTTCTAATCTCTTCATTGATGGAAAGTTCTCCCTTTTCATTTTTGACACTAACAATTTTATTTTATTCTTTTCTTTTTTAAATTACATTAACTAAAGTTTTATCTATTTTGTTCATTTTTTTCAGAAAATTGACTTTTTTATTAATTCAATAGTTTTCTTACTTTCAATTTTATCAATCTTCCCTTTTATTTTCAGAATTTCACATATGGCATTAAATTGTGGGTTTTAAATCTGTTCTTTTTTCTAGCTTTTTTAGTTGCATCCCCAATTCATTGATCTTTTCTTTCTGTATTTTATGCAAGTGAACATCTAGAGATATAAAATTTTTCCTATTAATTGCTTTGGCTGCACCCCCTAAATTTTAGTATGTTATCTCATTATTGTCATTTTCTTAGATGAAATTATTGATTGTGTCTATGATTTGTTGGTTCACCCACTCATTCTTTAGGATTAGATTATTTAGTTTTTGATTAATCTTTTGTCTATTTTCCCCTGACCTTTTATTGCATGTAATTTTTATTGCATCATTATCTGAAAAAAATGTATTTACTATTTCTGCCTTTCTGTATTTGATTTTGAAGTTTTATACCCTAATACATGGTTATTTTTTGTATAGATTCCATGTACAGAAGAGAAAAAAGTATATTCCTTTTTTTTCTCCATCCAATTTTCTCTAAAGGTCTATCATCCCTTACTTTGCTAGAATTTTATTTATCTCCTCAACCCCTTTCTTATTTATTTTATGTTTTGGTTTATCTAGTTCTAAGAGAGCAAGGTTGAATTTCCTTACTAGTAAAGTTTTGCTGTCTAATTCTTCTTGCTATGTCACTTAGTGAATATATGTTTAATATTGATTTTATTTTATTATCTATAGTACCCTTTAGCAAGATGTAGTTTCCTTACTTATCTCAAAGAGAATATTAAATTTGACTTCAGAGGTGATAGAGAACCATTATAATTTATTGATGGGGTGGTGATAACACGGCCAAAGCAACTCTTTAGGAAGATTGATTTGATATGTAAGTGAAAGATAGACTAGATTGAGATACTTAAAAGAAGAAAATCAACAAGTAGGCTATTGCTGAAGTCCAGATGTGAGGTGATGATAGCCTGTATCAGGGTGTGACAGTGGAAGAAAAGAGAACGGAGAATATTCAAGAGTTCTAGAAGATAAAATCTAAAGTCAAAAGAACATAGCACCAAATAGGATATGGGAGTAAGAAACAGTGAGAAATCAAGAATCACACTTATGATGTATGCCTATGATACTATTAAATAGTAAAGTAAATACTTCAAAATAATAGGGAAAATGAGAGAAAAGAGATTGTTGTTGCTATTGTTGATTTTTGGGGAAAATGGGCTGAGTTCAGTTTTGGACATAATGAATTTAAAATGTCTATAGAAATCCAATTTAAGGCAATGAAGGTTCTGAGGAGGTTTAAGCCTGGAAAAGTAGTTTTGAAAATCACTATCACAGAGATGACAATTGAATTCATGTAAGCTGATAGTGTCTCCAAATGAAATAGGACAGAGGAAAGAAAGAAGTCAAGGACTGAGGACTTTTAAGATACCTATAGTTAGCAGATAAGATCTGGATAAAGAAGCAGAGGATTCTGAGGTATGATCATATTAGTAATAGGAGGACCAAGAAAAAAACAGAGTGAAGAAAATGTCAAGGAGAAGAAGGTGATTGTGTCTCTATTTTTTATAGAGACATCAGGAATGTTGAGAATGGTAAAAAAGGCTATTAGATCCAGCAATATTAGATCATTGGGTGCTATCTCATTGGAAAAATAACTAACCTGGAAAAGAGATCAAGGAAAGAGAATTTTAAAATTATTGGATTACCTGAATGGCATGATTAAAAAAAGAGTTTAGACATCTTTTAAGAAATTATCAAGGAACACTTTTCTGATATTTTATAACCAAGGGTAAAATAGAAATTGAAAGAATCCATTGATTACCTCCTGATAGAGATTACCAGCTGAAAACTCTCAGGAATATGACAGCCAAGTTTTAGAATTTCCAGGTTAAGCAAAGAAACAATTCAAGTATTGTGGAGTCACAGTCAGGATAACACAAAATTTAGCACGTTCTACATTAAAATATTGGAGGTTCCATAATGTTATGTTTCAGAGGGTAAAAGAGCTAGGGTTACAACCTAGAATCACCTACCCAGGGAAATTGCATAAAATCTTTCTGGGGCGAGGGTGGGGGGGAGAGGGAGTGATAAATGGATATTCAGTGAAATACAGGACTTTCAACATTCTTTATGAAAAGACCAGAACTGAATAGAAAATATGATTTGCAAATACAAGACTAAAAAGAAGCAAAAAAGGAGAAACCCGAAAGAAAATTCAAAAGGGATGTGATAGAGTTAAAGTATTTACATTCTTCCATGGAAAATGATACTTATAATTTATAAAAATTATTTCATTATTATGAAAGTTAGAAGGAGTAAATATAGTCAGAGGGCATGAGTGTGGGTTGAATATGACTCAATATATTTTTTAAAATAAAATTAAGGGCTGACAGTAATTAAGTACTTAGAGAAAGGGAAACGGTGAAGTAGAATTGAATAAATTACTTCACATAAAAGAGACAAGAAAAAATAGAGGGCAAAAGAGGGGAGATAATAGGGAGTGATACCCTGATCAAAATTGGCTCAAAGAGGGAATAAAATATACATTCATGCAGTTATAAAAATCTGTCTTTTCCTACTGGAAAGTAGGAGGAGAAGGAGATAAGAGAAGTGAAGAATGGAAAATATGGCAGATTTGGCGGAGCCAAGATGGTGGAATGAAAATGTGACTCTGTATCCTCCTCCGATCTTCTCTCAAATCAACAATAAAATAAGCTTCTGAACTGATCTTCAAGTCAACAAATCCAGAAATATTTGGACACTGCTTGCAGATATCTCTGAAGAACTTTATATCAGGTTTGTTTAACTGGGGCAGAGGAGTAAACAGTTTACTGGGTGCAACCCGGAAGTGAGGGTGGGACTCAGCTCAGCATAGCAGAAACTCCAAACTCCAAACTCCAAACACCTGGAGTTTATCTGAGGCACTTGTGACACTCTGACCTGATTGGGGGCAGGTATTCTGGCAGATTTGCCTTTTTTAAGGAGTAACTGGGTCAAAGTCCTAGCCCCCACCGGCACAGCACCTTAAGTTAATTTGAGGAATTGCCCCAGGGTAAAGTACCTCAACCACTTCTCTAGCCTTAAACAGACCTCCACGCTATCTAAAAAAATGAAGAAGCAAAAGAGAGCTTTCACCATAGACAGCTTCTATAGCGAGAAAGAAAAGCAGTCCCCAGATCCTGAGGTTTTTTTTAGACAAAACAACTCCAGAGGAAGTTATCAAGGACCATCACTCATCCCCATTTCAAAAGTCCTTTCTGGAAGATTGTAGAAAGAATCTCAAAAGAGAGCTGGAGGATAAATGGGAAAATAAACTGAAATCAGTGCAAGAAGCCCTCCAAAAGAGATATGATAAAGACAACAATTTACTGAAAAACAAAATTGGTGAATTGGAAATAGACAATAATGCACTGACAAACAAAATTAATAAAGTGTAAATAGACAACAATGCACTGAAAAATAAAATTAGTGAAGTAGAAAAAGAGTGCAATGAACAAATTGGCCAGTTACAAAAGGAGCTTAAAAAGGTAACTGAAGAAAACAATACTTTAAAAATAAGAACTGAACAAATGCAAGTGAATGACTCAATAAGACTTCAAGAATCAGTCAAACAAAAACAAAAAAATGAAAAAATAGAAAAAAATATGAAATATCTCCTAGGAAAAACAACTGACTTGGAAAATAGATCTAGGAGAGACAATCTAAGGATTATTGGACTTCCTGAAAGTCATGATGAAAAAAAGAATCTAAACACTATCTTCCAGGAAATCCTGAAAGAAAACAGCCCTGAGGTTGTAGAATCAGAAGGCAAAATCACCATTGAAAGAATTCACTGATCACCTGCTGAAAGAGACCCCAAAATTAAATCCCCAAGGAATATCGTGGCTAAATTTCAGGACTATAGCACCAAGGAAAAGATTTTGCTGGCAGCTAGAAATAAACAATTCAAATACCGAGGATCAATAATTAGAATCACACAGGATCTGTCAGCCTCCACACTGAAGGATCAAAGGACCTGGAAACAGATATTCTGAAAGGCAAAGGAACTTGGATTACAGCCAAGAATAACCTATCCAGCTAGAACGAGCATTATCCTCCAGGGAAGAAGATGGTCATTCAATGATATAGGTGAATTTCACCTATTTCTAATGAAAAGACCAGATCTGAATAAAAAAAAATTTGACCTCCAAACACAGAATTCAAGAGAAGCATAAAAAGGTAAAAAGGAAAGGACTCTTGAGAACTTTATTTCTACTATAGGGATACTTAAAGTTTGGGGGTATAATTAGCTAGATATTACTTTGATAATATGAAAAAGAAAACCAGAGGAAGAAAGGCTATCATACTGGGGAAAAGAGGAAAAAGGTGGTAAAATAAGATTTTTTTTAAAAAGGAGGTAAAAATAAGATAAAAGCTCATGAAGAGGCAAAGAAAACCTAATATAATTGAGAGAAAGGAGGGAAGGAGATGAACATTGTGTAAATCTTACTCTTATCAGTTTGAGTTGTAAAAGTGTATATCTGACACGTTTGGTTTCACAGAGAAACTTGTCCATCACTATAGGAAAGAGGGAGGGAAAGGAGGAAAAGAAAGGGATAAACTAATAGAAGGGAAAATAGAAGAATCAGGGGAAAGGAGTATAAAAAGGGGGAGGGGATCTAAAGGGTGGTGGATTGTTTGGGGGAGGGGGTAATCAAAAGCAAAGTACTGAGGAGGGGGGAAGGGAGAAAGGGGAAAGGAAAGGGGAAAACATAATGGGTAAATGAGATGGCAGGAAATAAAGAATTAGTTATTCTAACTGTGAATGTGAATGGGATGAACTCTCCCATAAAGCGGAAGTGGATATCAGACTGGATTAAAAACCAGAATCCCACAATATGTTGTCTACAAGAAATACATCTAAAACATAGTGACACATATAGGATGAAGGTAAAAGGCTGGAGCAGAACCTATTATGCTTCAGGTGAACAAAAAACAAAACAAAACAGGGGTAGCAATCCTTATCTCAGATCAAGTAGAGACCAAGATAGATCTAATCAAAAGAGATAAGGAAGGAAACTATATTTTATTAAAGGGTACCATAGATAATGTAGCAACATCAATACTAAATATATATGCACCAAGTGCAATAGCATCCAAATTCCTAAAGGAGAAATTAGGAGAGATGCAAGAAGAAATAGACAGCAAAACTATACTAGTGGGAGATCTCAACCTTGCTCTCTCAGAATTAGATAAATCAAACCACAAAATAAACAAGAAAGAAACTAGGGAGGTAAACCAATTGTTAGAAAAGTTAGGGATGATAGATCTATGGAGAAAATTGAATGGATACAGTAGGGAGTTTACTTTTATCTCAGCAGTCCATGAAACTTATACAAAAATTGACCATGTATTAGGGCATGAAACCCTCAAAATCAAATGGAAAAAGGCAGAAATAGTAAATGCATCTTTTTCAGATGATGATGCAATAAAAATCACATGCAATATAAGGCCAGGAGAAAATAAATCAAAAGTTAATTGGAAATTAAATAATCTAATCCAGAAGAATGAATGGGTGAAAGAGCAAATCATAGACACAATCAATAATTTCATCCAGGAGAATGACAATAAGGAGACAACATATCAAAATTTGTTGGATACGGCCAAAGTGGTTATAAGGGGCAATTTTATATCTCTAGATGCTTACTTGCATAAAATAGAGAAAGAAAACATCAATGAATTGGGCTTATTATTAAAAAAAAACTAGAAAAAGAACAAATTAAAACCCTCAATTAAATACCAAATTGGAAATCCTAAAAATAAAAGTAGAAATTAATAAAATTGAAAATAAGAAAACTATTGAGTTAATAAATAAAATTAAGAATTAGTTTTATGAAAAACCAACAAAATAGATAAGCCTTTAGTTAATTTGATAAGAAAAAAGAAAGAGGAAAATCAAAATGTTAGTCTCAAGAATGATAAGGGACAACTTTCCTCCAATGAAGACAAAATTAGAGCAATAATTAGGAGTTACTTTGCCCAACTTTATGCCAGTAAATTTGATAATCTAAATGAAATGGAGGAATATCTACAAAAACATAGATTGCCCAGGTTAACAGAAGAGGATATAAATTATTTAAATGGCCCCATATTAGAAAAAAGAAATAGAACAAGCTATTAACCAACTCCCTAAGAAAAAATCTCCATGGATTTACATGTGAATTCTACCAAACATTCAAAGAACAATTAATTCCAGCATTATGCAAACTATTTGAGAAAATAGGGACAGAAGGTATACTGCCAAATTCCTTCTATGAGACCAATATGGTGCTGATAGCTATACCAGGTAGGGTGAAAACAGAGAAAGAAAACTATAGACCCATTTCCCTAATGAATATTGATGCAAACATTTTAAATAAGATATTAGCAATGAGATTACAGAAAGTCATCCCCAGGATAGTACACTATGACCAAGTAGAATTTATACCAGGGATGCAGGGCTGGTTCAATATTAGGAAAATTATCAGCATAATTAATTATATTAATAACCAAACTAACAAAAACCATATGATTATCTCAATAGATGCATAAAAAGCATTTGATAAAATCCAACACTCATTCGTATTAAAAACACTAGAGAGTATAGGAATAAATGTTTTTTTCCTTAAAATGATTAGTAGCATCTACTTAAAACCATCAGCAAGCATCGTATGTAATGGAGACAAACTAGAACCATTACCAATAAGATCAGGAGTGAAACAAGGCTGCCCACTGTCACCATTACTACTTAATATTGTATTAGAAATGTTAGCTTTGGCAGTAAGAGAAGAAAAAGAGATAAAAGGAATTAGAGTAAGTAATGAAGAAACCAAATTATCACTCTTTGCAGATGACATGATGGTATACTTAGAGAACCCTAGAGACTCAACTAAAAAACTCCTAGAAACAATTCCCAACTTTAGTAAAGTTGCAGGATTCAAAATAAATCCACATAAATCATCAGCATTTTTATATATTACCAACAAAGTTCAGCAGCAAGAGACACAAAAAGAAATTCCGCTCCAAATACTGGATGATAGTGTAAAATATTTGGGAATCTATCTGCCAAGGAAAAGTCAGAAACTATATGAACTAAACCACAAAACACTTGCCACACAAATAAAATCAGACCTAGTCAGTTGGGAAAACATTAAGTGCTCATGCGTAGGCAGAGAGAACATAATAAAAATGACAATACTACCCAAACTAATCTACTTATGTAGTGCCATACCAATCAAACTCCCAAGAAATTATTTTACAGATCTAGAAAAAATAGTAACAAAGTTCATTTGGAAGAACAAAAGGTTAAGAATTTCAAGGGAATTAATGAAAAAAAGGCAGATGAAGGTGGCCTTGTTGTACCAGATCTAAAACTGTATTATAAAGCAGCAGTCATCAAAACCATTTGGTACTGGATGAGAAATAGAGTAGTCTATCAGTGGCATAGGATAGGACTTCAGGACAATCTAAGCAAAAACTTTAGCAATTTAGTGTTTGATAAACCCAAAAACCCCAGCTTTTGGGATAAGTACTCATTAGTCAGCAAAAACTGCTGGGAAAATTGGAAACTAGTGTGGAAGAAATTAGGGCTTGTCCCACACCTAACACCACATAC
>JAJPUD010032545.1:0-11860 GCA_023553655.1 Myrmecobius fasciatus
TGTTTCAAGTTTTATACTAAGAAGAAAAAAAAAAGGAATTTCAACTTTAAGCAATGCTTGTATACAAGGAAAACATGGAAATCAGGGATTGTTGTAGAAATTTCATTGTGTAAATGCAATTGTTGGAGCCCAATGACGCCTAATCTCATACTCAGTTCTGACTTGTTTAAACCTCTTATTTTTATGTATTATTACTTAAAGATAAGTGCTTTGAAAGGAATACAGTACAATAAATGGAAAATAGGCTTGAAGTAGAGAAAGTGGTTTGAGTCACGACTTACATATTTCTTTTTTTCTTTTCTTTTTTCTTTTGTTTTTTCCTTCCTTTATTTTTCTTTCTTTTTGTAGTTTAGTTACATGATTCCTAAAATCATCAACAATTCTGAGAATCTGAGGTCTATATTTCTATAAATCTTCGTATCCCAAAAAACAGTTATCATAAGGGATAACATAGGGGTAATAGTCTAGCTTCAACAAAACTTAAAACTATCACCTGTATTACTTAACTGCATGCTTATTGTCTTAAATGTTTGCCAAGTTCTCTAATCTCTTCAGAACCTTAGTCTCCAATTTTTTAGAATAATTTTTTGTTCAATGTGTGCTTCTTATTACTCCCTGTATTGTTACTTATTAATCAGCATTTAAAGTAAAAACAACTGATTTTGAGGTTGTTGCTCAGGAAATCACCAAAGACATTTTGGGAATCAGCATTGTGCTCTAGAATCACCAGAAAACCACTTTTCATTGTATTTAGAGCAAAAACTAAAATAAATATACTCAAGTCTATGAATGTTGTCAATTTAACTATGCAAAGTATCATTTGAAGAATACATATTTTGTACTGCTGTCTAAAGAATTCATTTTTGCAAATAAAATCTTAGGAACAAAAATGAAATTAGTAAGAACTGAAAAATCTAAGACAATCATTCCTTTCCTTAAATTCTCCTTATTTTTATTCATATAAAGCAACAATTCTTTCTTCATGTACTCCTTAATATTTTTAAGAAGTTGTTTGGTGTGTTTTTGTTTCTGCTCTTCAAAAAGTTTAAAACTAAATTGCCCTCCAGCTCCTTTAATTAAAAGAAATATTATAACCTACTAGTCCCAAAGAAGGAACAAGTTCTTTTGAATGACCATCGTGAAGACTTTTTAGAAATTTTTTTTAAATGGTGCAATTGGAAATCAAATCAGCTATGTAAGTATAACTTAATATAGACTGGGCTTTATAATATGAAAATCTATTTTTTAATATGAAAGAGAGAAAATAACTGAATCAACATAATGCAATTTACTTTTATACAAATTATACTTTTATTATGCTTGCTAATATTCACATTCATCAGCCTAAATGCTTTAGTGAAATATTATTTCATTTTACTGGTCTCAGCCTTGGCTTAACAAAGAGATATCAGAAACCTGTTACTAAGGAAAATTATTAAATCACAAGCCCATTCTGTCATTACTTATAGTGAAATATGGTAATTCATAAAGGATTCAGAACATTTAAGCTCCCTGAGGGAAGTAACTCAGAGTTAGTTCATTGACCCAGGTCTAACAAAAGAGTCAGTCACCAAGGGAATATGCAAAATTGTAATTTTGTGGACTACCAATACTCCCACTATGGGGGAAGTCAATACTGCGGATGGCTCTTAGAACCACAATTTTGAAAAATATTTCCTACATTTTGTGACTACCCAGACATGGTAAGAGCAGAATATGTTTTATATAGGCTTAGTTGGTCCTTTAAAGGCTTAGGGAGTTTCTTAGAATTTCAGAGGTTCAGGTGATTTATTATAGGAGCTTTTAGAGAGCTTCTATTGCTCTTTAAGCAATATGTTGTGCTAAATGTGGAGATAGAAGGAAGTAATTATTTTTCTTAATATTTTTAACTAAGAAATTATCCCTTTTTAAATTCTTTGTTATCATTAAATGACAAAATACTTAGTCATTATTGAATTTTCTACTTCACAAGATGCGCATTGCATTCTAATCTGAAGGTTGAAATGTTTTATTCACCACTGGGCTTTGCCCAGAATATTGAACCAAAATTAGACAAAATAAAAATTAGGTAAAGTGTATCTTTCACCTCCTCTTGAGTCCCAGTTTGTTCTCCTATCTCAATTTGTACCCCATGCTGATCATCTAATTCTGCAAATTTTCCTCTTAGCTTCCCAAAGGACCCTACTGTGGCACCCCATCTGAGCTTGGCCTTTTCTGCTAATAGCCTATACTTTCTTTTTTTTTTTCCTTCATCCCACTTGTCACTCTATGTATCAAAATTTACTGATTCAATTCCTTGTGGACCTATGATAGTCTAACTATTTATAAAAATGAATTTACTTTAAGAGATTAATATTAAATAATAGTTTACTACTCCTTCCCTTTTAAGATAAAAATTGGATAAAAAAAGTTTCTTCAGATGTTTAACCCAAAAACACTGATCGATGTTGAAATTTTTAACTAATGAAATCAAAATGTTGTACCTATGGTAAAAATGCTATAAAAGTTTTCAGAGTAAGAGAGCCTCACCTTGTGATACTGAAATTATTCTAAGTAGACAGACTGGAAGGGCCAGCACCTTATGTTCCATATTAATAAGAAATGCATGTCTTAATGTAGTGATGAAATTACTTGTATTGGGGCAGCTAGGTGGTGCAGTGGATAGAGCACCAGCCCTGAAGTCAGGAGGACCTGAGTTCAAATCTGGTCTCAGACACTTCCTAGCTGTGTGACCCTGGGCAAGTCACTTATCCCCAATTGCCTCAGCAAAAAGCAAAAAAAAAAAAAAAAAATTACTTGTATTTTTAGTATACCACAATGAAACTTGGTGCAGCCAAAAGATCCTGGATCTAGAGTCAGAAGAAAATGAGTTTAATGAATCTGACAGTTCAGATTGTATGATCCTACATGAATCATTTTCTTCACTTTGTCTGAACTTCACTTACTTTGTCTATAAAAGATAAATTGTAGTTGTCTAATTATCTCAAAGAGTTCATCCTTTCTTCCTTCTTCCTTCCTTCCTTTTCTTTCTCCCTTCCTTCCTTTCTTTCTTTTCTTTCTCCCTTTCCTTCTTTCTTTCTTTTTCTTTTTTTCTTCCTTCCTTCCTTCTTCCCTCCCTCCCTCTCAGTTCTTTCTTTTTTCTTCCTCCCTTCCTTTTTTCCTTCCTTCATTCCTTCCTCTCTCCCTCCATTCCTCCCTCTCTCACTCTCACAAAAATAAATTAAATAGGAACCAATCAACAAAATGACCATATTTTTCATTTCAAATTCTTAACCACTACTGAAAGAAAGGAAGAGAATATCATCTCTGGTTATCTAAGAATAAGACCAGGGATTTCATCTAATTGGAGTTCAGAAATCTTTTAATATTGTTTTAATTTACTTTTGATGTATATATTTTTCCTTTTTATAATTTTTCCCTAAACATCAATCAGTGCATACAAGTTTTTCCTAAACTAAAAAAAAATAGTTTCCTAAAATGTCACGTAATAATCTTTCTTATGACAATTACATTATACTATTGTCATATACCACAAATTTACAAAATTTATTCATAGATTTTTAATTTATACTTCATCCTCAAGTCAAAATAGTCACTTGTAATTGCATTGATAATATTATTTCATAAATTGACTATGTCTACTACCCACAACATCCCTAAAATTTTGTGAATAAAAACAAAATCATACTCACCTCTCACTTAGCCTCACTCATATTCAATGCCAGGAGGAAATAAAATGTCTTAGAAAATTGTTTAGATCACAATCAAGTCAGTAGCAAATCAAAAACAAAAGTTTTTGACATTTTTAAACTTTTTACTTTACTTTGTAAAGAAATGCATCTTGGACTATATTCTGCTGACCTCAACTTTAAATAAATCTTCTAGCCCTCAAAGTACGAATCAATAAATATAACTTGGATTAGATTAGATTGTAGGACCCCAAATTTAAAGTTAGAATGGCACTAGGAATGCTTGAAGGACAAGATCTTCATTTTAAAGAAAAGGAAATTGAAATTCAGAGACAGGCAAGTAACTTGCTAAAGATCCTACAAGTATATAAGACAGAGAGTATTTAAATCAAATTCCTCAGAATCCATAATCATTGTCCATTACTCTATAATACATTTACCTTTCAGAAATATGAACAAAATGTGAAAAGTGTTTGTGCGTTTGTGTTTATGTGTGTATGTGTGTGTGCAGAACAGCGGTAGAGAAAGAAAAGGAAAAGTAGAAAGAAGAGAAAGATAAAGGAAGAGATACATGGTAGAGAGAAGCCTGAAGTCCAAATCAGGAAGACTGGTCAGGAAGTTTTTGTTATGACACATACTGATCGTGTGACCATGAGGAAATCACTTAATTCCTTCTGGTCCTAACAAGTGTTATAAATCCAAATATTTAATTTATAAAGTAAGTAGCTATTTACATTGGTAAAGTTTTGTTTGTTGGAATTAAAAGTTTTTTTTCTCTATATTTATAACAATAAAATGAAACCCAAGTCTTTGTATCTGTCTTTCTGCCTTTCTCTTTCTATCTGTCACTGTGTCTTTGCTTCTATCTCTCTGTGTCTGTCTCTCTTTTTCCCTCCATTCCTCCAATTTTCCTTTGCTTCTTTCTTCCTCCCCTTCCTTTTTTTCTTTTGTACCTTTTTTCCCTCTGTCCACATAGTGTGCCATACCCTTACCTGGTAGTGCTCTACTGAAAATACTGTAAATTTTGATTAGTGAAACCTCCCAAATATATAATTGATTAACTATATTTCTTTCTTAAGGACCATACTTTATTTTTTTATTTTTTATGTTTTTTATTTTATTTGCATAACATATGTGTGGGTAATTCTTCAACATTAACCCTTACATAGCTTTCTGTTACAAATTTTCCCCCCAACTCCCCACCCCTCCCCTAGATGGCAGGATATCCACTACATGTTAATTATGTTAAAATATTGGCAAATCAAATATATGTATACATATTTCCAAACTTATCATTGTTGTGCAAGAAAAATCTTATCTACACAAAAGATATATCAGATAAAGGAAACACAATGTAAGCAAACATCAATCAAGGAGTATGAGAATGTTATGTTGTGGTCCACATTTTACATCCCTCTCTCTGGGTGTATATGGCTTTCCTCAGTGAACAATTGGAGGTGGTTTGAAACATTTCATTGTTGAAGAGAGCCATGAAGGACCATACTTTAAACTGCAAATTGCTCTGGCTCCCTTTGGCCAGCAAAAGATTCCAGGTCCTACTTGGTCATTGCTTGGGCACTGATTGATTCAGTGAATATAAAGAGCAATTGTTTCTGATTTGGTCAGAATTCTTAATGGTCTATCCCTCTGAGATTGATTTTTTTTTCTTCTTGACTAGGCAAAAAAAGTCCATTCTCTGCCTTATTTCTTACCTAGTCATTATCACTGATTATCACTGAGTTGTCTCAAAGTAAGACCTATTAAAGATCTAAGCTTACTCCCATTGCATCCAGAGTCATTTCTAGCAGCCCTGATCTCTACTTGACCACTGGACCCAGATGGGTCTGGAGGGGATATGAGGCAGATGGCCTTGCCCAGCTCTCCCTCACTTAAATCTAATTCATTTGCAAGTCATGGCATCACCTCCATGATGTCATGGCCTTCTTTGAGAACAAAGAAGAAACAAGAACAACAAAAACAACAATATTAGTAGATGGGTGATTATATAACACTAAGGCAGCAATAATTCTTATTTTGCTCAGCACAGATAACTATGATTTTATTACTACAAATGTGTGATGGGAAATGTTAAATAAACTCTGGGATAGAAATAGACACTTAATGTGTTGTTTATATTTCTATCCTCTATGCTTATGTAGATTTTTGATAATTATATAAGCATATGGCTTATTTAACACATTTTCATGTTTGAAAGAAAGTGTATGTTATATGTGTATACAGGTAGTTCTCAATGTAAAAACAACCGATTAACAAACAATTCCCCCCACCCGTTCCCCTACCTACTCCCCCGCTGTCCCCCCCCAAATTATTTTAAATGAAACTGCTTTTTTAAAATAAAATATCAAAATTTAGAAATAGGGGAAAAATGATATAAAAGAAAGTATACTAGAATTCAAGTCACAAAACATAGGTTCATAAATCAGACGTGACAATTTTTACCTATGTAAATTTTGGGAATATTTTTTATTCTAATTTGACTTTCCTCACCTACATTGCTCAACTCCAGTATGAGGAAGAGGCTATAAAACGTTCCCTAAATTTGTCTGATTACTATGGCAGGCAGGGATGCCACCTTGAGGTTGAAACATTAACAATATACAAAAACTTCTGCCAAGTTGATTCCATTCACATGGAATGTGTGCACACACAATATACCTGAAAGGCAAACAGCTCTTGTTGTGAGAGAACTCAGCAAGTATCCATCAAAATAACAAGTAACAAGAATAGTACTGAGTGAAACAAGGTTGTCAAATGAAAATCATCTTGATGAATTAGAAGCTGGATGCACATTTTTCTGGCATGGTGGCTGTGAAGGGGAGTACCATGAAGCTTGTGCAGGTTTTGCAATCAAAACTAATCTATTAAAAAAAAAAGCTTGTATGACTTTCTATTTTAATTTTATTTTATATTTTTTATTAAAGGTTGTTTATTTTTCAAAAATATGCATGGATAATTCTTCAACAATAAACCTTGCAAAACCTCGTGTTCCAGTTTTCCTCCCATTCTCCTAATCCCTCCCCTTGAAGGGAGTCCAATATTTGTTAAACATGGTGGAAGTGTATGGTAAAACAAATATATACATACATATTTATAGGATTATCTTGCTGCATAAGAAAAATCAAATCAAATCAAATTGGGAAGAAAAATGAGAAAAGAAAATAACATACAAGAAACAATAACAAAAAGAGTTGAAAATGCTTTGTTGTGAACCACATTCAGTTCCCACAGTCCTCCCTCTGGGTGTAAATGGCTTTCTTCATCACAAGATCATTAAAACTGATTTGAATCATTTTATTGTTGAAGAGAGCCACATCCATCAGAATTGATCATTATATAATATTGCTGTTTCCATGTACAATGATCTCCTGGTACTTCTCATTTCATTTAGTATCAGTTCATGCAAGACTCTCCAGGCCTCTCTGAAACATCCTGCTGATCATTTCTTACAGAATAGAAATATTCCATAACATTCATATATCATAATTTATTCAGCCATTATCCAATGGATGGGCATCCATTCAGTTTCCAGTTTCTAGCCACTACAAAAAGGGCTGCCACAAACATTTTTGCACAAGTAATCCCTTTCCTTCCTTTAAGATCTCTTTGGGATATAAGCCCAATAGAAACACTGCTGGATCAAAGGGTAGGCATAATTTGATAACTTTTCCAGCATATTTGTATTCTTTCAATGGCTATTTTACCTTCTGATTCTAGGATATCAGAGCAGTTTTCTTTGATGCTTTCATGAAAGATAATGTCTAGGCTCTTTTTTTCATCATGGCTTTCAGGAAGTTCAATAATCATTAGATTGTCTCTCCTATATCTATTTTCCAGATTGTTGCTTTCCCAATTAGGTATTTTACATTTCCTTCAATTTTTTTTTCATTTTTTTGGTTTTGCTTGATTGATTTTTGATGTCTCATTGAGTCATTCCTTTCCATTTGTTCATTTCTGATTTTTAGTGAATTATTTTCTTCAGTTATTTTTTAGTTCTTTTTATATTGCCCAATTGAATTTTTAAATGAGTTATTTTGTTCTATGGATTTTTTTCCATTTCACAAATTCTGTTTTTCATGGAATTGTTTTCTTTTTTTTTAATTTTTTAAATCTATTTTAAAGAGTTATATGCTTTTCCATTTTATTCAATATATTTTAAATAAATTTTCTTCAGATAATTTGTTTCCTTTTCCAAACCCTCTTCCAAAGTTTTCACTTTTTTTTTCCCATTTTCCCTCTAGCCCTGTTTTAAGATCCTTTTTAATTTCTTCTAAGAGAGTTTTTTTTGTGATGGGGACCAATTTATATCACATACTTTGCAGCTTCATCTGTAGATGATTTGCTTTTAGTCTCCTCAGGATTTGAAATCTGTTCTTTTCTTTCAACAGAAAAACTATCTATAGTCAAAGTTTGTTCTGCTTTTCTACTCATTTTGTTTAAAGTTGAGATCTGCTTTTAGGGCTAGGGATATTGTCCAACCTTTTTCCACAAGCAGCAGCAGCAGCTGCACTGAGTCAGTGCTGACTGACTTCCAGTGGTGGGTGGATATGATCACATCCCATGAAATTCTCCAATTTGGGGTTCACCATTTCCCTTTCGTGTTTGTGTTGGATGTTTTATAACTCCTCTGCTGATCTACTCGCTTGTAGCTAGGGCAGAGTAGCCAACACTGCTGTAGATTCCTCCTGGTAATTTCTCCAGGGTGCAGAGCCCCCACCCCAAGACTGTGCACTGACTGCACAGTGCTCAACCTGCTTATTCTTGGTCGCCTGTAATCATGTAATCATGCCCAATTACAACAGACCTTTTCTGGAGATCTTTGAAGTGTAGAATTTGCTACACTCCTGATATTTGTGGGTTCTGTCACTCCAAAACCAGGTTAGAGGTTGGATTTGCTGTTAGTATGAGGGTCATGAGGTGAGCTCAGGAAAAGACGTGTCTCCTCTCCATCATCTTGGCTCTGATCCCCTTCTATGTCTTTCAGAAGGAATAAATGACAGGCTCATGACAATGTGATTGCCACTTGCAGGAAAATACCATATTGGTGGCTATGCTCCCATCATGATGAACACTGATGAGATCCAAGAAAAATTTTAGGAAGACTTGGAGACCCTTTTCATCAGTGTCCCAAAAGAGGATGTGTGTAATTCTGGGTGACATTCATGTTAATATTAATAGATTCAGATTAGCAAATAAAGCAGATTGTCCTTGGGGAATGGAATTGGAAACAGCATCAGCAAAGGTCGCTTGCTACTGAAAACTTGTGCATTTCATGATCTCCTCACCAGCACTACATATTTTTTTTTTTACCTAAATGCAATAAAACTTCAGAAATGCACCCTTGCAACAAATACTGACATTTAATAAACTATGTCAGTGTAAGAAGAGACAGATAGGATGTGAGGATGACAAAAGCAATGGGTGGCACACAATGCTGGACTGAATATAGACATCTTCTCCAACCTGAATATTTGAATTCAACAAAAATTGCATCCCTAAAACAAAAAATCCTACCAGGAGAATTAATGTCAGCAGATTTGAGTGCTTCTCTGTGAAAGAACAGTTTGTGGTTAACTTTGAGATTGAGCCAACACATAGTTGGCAATAGTGAAGCAAAAAAAGGATTGGCCAGCTTTCAGAGATTTGGTGTAGAACACTGAATTTACTCATCTGGGGCAGACCCTCACAAAAATCAAGATTGACTTGATAAAAAATGATGGGAAAATTCAGAAGATGTTAAAAGAAAAATGAGAACTCCACAAGATGCATCAGTAGATGGTTCATCAATATCTAAGAAAATGAAATTCAATTCCATCAAAATAAATAACAATAGAAATATAGATGCAGGATTATTGGCTCAGTATGAAGGAAAATGAAATTCAGTTTTATATTCATAGTATCAATCCAAAGCACTTTTATGAAGCTCTAAAGGTTATTTTCAAACCAAAGAAGTTTGCTGCATCTCAACAATTCAGTGCTGATGGAGCTACATTGATTAGTGCTAATGATATGATCCTGTACAGATGGGTTTAACATTTTCATAGTGTTCTCAAGAAACTGTCATCAATCACTGCTGAAGATATTGACTGTTTACCTCATTTTGAATTCAATCACTCTTTAGCTGAAGTTCCAGCTGAAAAAGATATTTTGAATGCCATTTCCTGGAAATTCAAGGATGCTTCCATTGTCCATCTTCATAAAGGTAAAGGGAATGGAGTGTCCTGGGACAATCACAGGGAATCTCTCTATTTTAGTCATTGCTAGCAAGATTCCTCCTATAATCCTCTTCAACAGGCTTATACTTAAACCTGGAAAAAGGTCTTTTCCCTGAGAACCCTTCAGAAAGGGCCAAGGAATAGTCAATTTGCTGTTTGCTGCCAACAAATCCAGGAGAAATTCCAGAAGTAGAACAGAGATTTGTATGCAATAATTGCAAATTTGATCAAATCCTTTGCTATTATCAGTTGTGAGAGCTCATGAAAAATTATGTCAAAAATTGGTTGCCCAGAGAAGTTTATCAGTATACTAACTCAATTTCATAATGGCATGGTTGCCCAGATTCCGAACAATGGACAATGATCTGGAGCTTTCCCAATCAACAATGGCGTGAAACAAGGCTGTGGGTTGGCTTCCATGCCATGTTTTAAATAAAATATCAAAATTTAGAAATAGAACAGATATAGTAGGAAGTATGCTAGAATTCGTCACAAAAAATAGGTTCATAAATCAGACTTGCCAATTATGGCCTATGTAAATTTTAGGTACGTTTCTTAGTCTTCCTTGACTTTTCTTACCTACGTTGCTCATTTCCAGGTATGAGGAAAGGGCTAGAAAAGATGCTCTAAAATAACTTAATCACTGTGGTAGGCAGAAATACTAATAATGACCAAAAACTTCTGCCAAGTGGTAAAACTTCTTCAATGGAGACAAATAGGGAATCAGTCATCTATTGAACTTGTGGCAAATTCTTCAAGTTGAAAAGGCTACAGGTTAAAACTCAAGTGAAGGGAGTGTCGGTGAAGAATTTTTTCTTTGAAGATGATTGTGCACAAAATGCAGCCTCTAAAGCTGAGACGCAACAAAGAATGGATTGATTCTTTGCTTCTTGGGCTAATTTTGGCCCAATAATAACACCAAGAAAATGCAGGTTCTCCATTAGCCAGCGCCATACCATCCACATGTGAACCAATTGATTATAGACAATTAGAGAAGCTTTGATTGCTGTGGATAAGTTCACTTATTTTGAAAGTATGATTTCCAGGGGTGCACATATTGATAATGAGGTTTATACACTCATTTGAAAGCACTAGATCAATAGTTGGGAGGCTCCAAGGGAAAGTGTTGGAGAGGAGAGGTATTAGACTGACTAACAAACTGAAGGCATCCAGAGCCATTATATTGACCCCATTGTTGTATGCTTCTAAAACCTGGGCAGTCTACTAGTGCCCTGACATAAAACTGAGTCGTTTCCATTTGAATTGTCCTAGGAAGATTCAGAAGAACCTTGGCAGGATAAGATACCAGACACTGAGGTTTTTTCTTTCTTTCTTTTTTTTTTTTTATATAAAGCTTTTTATTTACAAAACATGAGTGACCTTTCAACACTGACCTTTGCAAAAACTTTTTTTTTCCCAAGCTTTTCCCCTCCTTCCCCCCACCCGCCACGCCTAGAAGACAGGTAATCTAATACATGCTAAATAGGATAAATTATATGACAAATACAATACATGTATACATATCTATACAGTTATCTTACTGCACAAGAAACATCAGTTCTAGAAAGAGAAGAAGAAAAAAACAACCTAAGAAGGAAAACAAAATGCATGGAAATATTCACAGAAAGCGTTAACATGCTGTGTTGTGGTTCACTCTCAGTTCCCACAGGCCTCTCTCTGGATGTATATGATTATCTTCATCGCAGAACAACTTGTTTGAATCACATCATTGTTGAAGAAAACCATGTCCATCAAAATTGATCATCGTATAGTCTTGTTGCTGTGTATAATGTTCTCCTGGTTCTGCTGATTCCACTCAGCATTAGTTCATGCAAGTCTCTCCAATCCTCTCTGAAATCCTCCTGTTGGTCATTTCTTACAGAACAATAATATTCCATAACATTCATATACCATAATTTATTCAGCCATTCTCCAATT
>JAJPUD010032547.1:0-11859 GCA_023553655.1 Myrmecobius fasciatus
TTGTAGATAGGATGTTTCTTGCATAACTTCTCAAGCATTTCAACATTATTAACATGTAGTGGACTTCCTGCCATCTAGGGGAGGGGAGGGGACTGGGGGTAAAATTTGTAATGGAAAGCTTTGTAAAAATCATTGTTGGGGAACTACCCATACATATGTTATACAAATAAAAAGCTTTAATAAAAAAAATAAAAAAAGAGGGGAAAAAAAGGAAAAGAGTTTAGCTTAATTTGTATCAATAGTGCAGAAATGATTTCAATCTTTTCTGGTTTTCTTGACCAAAAAAATGGCCAGATTCTTTTCCATATTCTTTCTGCCTTGGAACTTCTTATGTATTATGTTCAATAAATTTGTTAGAGAATGTCTGGGAGTACTGGGGGTGGAGACAACGTGGCAGAGTAAAGTGAGGAAGCTGATGGAGATTTCCCAGTTTCCCTTGAAAAACCACATGAAATCAAGCCTTTGAAATCAAAAGTTTGATAGAATGAGACTACTCTCCAGCTCAAGATAGACTGAAAAAACTTAAATGAAGATGAGTCTCATTGAGGTGAAAAGGGGGTTCAGCCCTGATCAGATAGAATGGGAAAATTGATGAGAGTGTCTTAATCACAGCAAATCTACAACTAAGACCCTCAGTCTTGGCTCAGTAGAGGAGCAAATTCCAGTTCAGAAGGCAAACTCTGGGGAAAAGAGTAGACAAAGCTACCCCATATAAACACAAGGGGTCCCTGTGCTCAAAGCCAAGGTCAAGGCTCAGAGAAACACAAGAAACAGAAAGGAATCTTGATCATAGAAAGTTACTGTGGTGACAGGCTAGACCAGAACAGCAACTCAGTTGAGGACAGAATGTCCACAGAGGAAATCTCAGAGTGATATGAATTGGTCTAAAGCCCAAAGATCCTTCTTGGAAGGGCTACATTCCAATAAGATCAGGGGTGAAACAAAGATGCCCATTATCATCACTATTATTCAATATTGTAGTAGAAATATTGGCTTTAGCAATAACAAATGAAAAAGAAATTAAAGGAATTAGAGTAGGTAATGAGGAAATAAAACTATCATTCTTTGTAGATGATATGATGATGTACTTAGAAAATTATCCAAAAATCTATTAGAAACTATTCACAGCTTTAATAAAGCTGCAGGATATAAAATAAACCTACACAAATCATCAGCATTTCTATATATTATTGACAAAGCCCATCAGCAAAAGAAAGAGAATTCAATTTAAAATTACCATAGACAAAATAAAATACTTGATAGTCTATCTAACAAAACAAACCCAAGAACTATATGAACACAAGTTTTCAGACAAATAAAGTCAGATCTAAACAACTGTAAAAATTTCACTAGTTCATGATTAGGCTAAGCTAATATAATAAAAATGACAATTCTGCATAAATTGGTCTACTTGTTCAGTGTCATATCAATCAAATTGCCAAAACATTATTCTATTGAACTAGAAAAAATAATAACAAAATTCATCTGGAAGAACAAAAGTTCAATAATATCAAGGGAATTAATGAAAAAAAATTCAAAGGATTGAGGCTTAGCAATATAAAACTTAAAACTATTATAAAATAGCAGTAATCAAAACTATTTGGTACTGACTAAGGAATAGAGTAAGTGGATCAGTGGAAAAATAGATACACATGACACAATAATCAAGGCCTATACCAATATAGTATTTGATAAACCCTCAAACTCCAATTTCTAGAATAAGAACATACTATTTAACAACAATTGTTGGAAACACTGGAAGATAATATGTCAGAAACTCAGCGTAGACCTATATATCACATTCCATACCAAAATAAGGTCAAAATGGTTACATGATTTGGATATAAAGAATGATATCATAGGGAGGAATTTATGACCAAAGAAGAATGAGAGAATATTATGAAAGGCAAAATGGACAAATTTGATTACATTAAATTAAAAAGGTTTTGCACAAACAAAACCAACAGGAAAAAGATTAAAAAGGAAGTACAAAGCTAGGGAAAAATCTTTACAGCCAGGGTTTCTAATAAAGGTCTCATTTCTAAAATAATAAAGAACTGTTTCAAATTCATAAAAATTCATTCTTATAAATTTATATTATATATATATATTATATTTATATATATTATATATTACATATTATATAATATGAATTATATACTATTATATATAATATACTATATAATACAGAATATATATAATATAATATATTATATTATAAGAAGTCATTCCCCAATTGATAAATGGTCAAAGGATATGAACAGACAATTTTCAGATGATGAAATTAAAGCCATTTATAGTTATATGAAAAAATGCTCTAAATCATTATTGATTCGAGAAATAAAAATTAAAACAATTCTGATATACCATCTCACACCTGTCAGATTGGCTAAGATGACAGGAAAAGATCATAAATGTTGGAGGGGATGTGGAAAAACTGGGACACTAATTCATTGTTGGTGCAGTTGTCATATGCTCCAACAATTCTGGAGAGCAATCTGGAACTATGCCCAAAGGTTATAAACTGTACATACTTTTTGTCCCAATAGGGCCATTACTAGGTCTACATCCCAAGGAAATCATAAAGGAGGGAAAAGGATCCACATGTGCAAAAATGTTTGTAGCAGCTCTTTTTGTAGTAGCAAAGAATTGGAAAATTAGACGATGTTCATCAATTGAGGAATGACTGAACAAGTTGTGGTATATGAAAGTAATGGAAAATTATTGTTCTATAAAAAATGATGAACAAGCTGATTTTAGAAAGGCTTGGAAAGATTTACATGAACTGAGGCTGAGTGAAAAATGAAGAACTAGGAATACATCGTACACAATAACACAATAACAGCAAGAATGTGTGATGACAAAATATGAAAGGCTTGGTTCTTCTCAGTCATTCAGGATCCAAAGCAATTCCAATAAACTTTGGACAGGAAATGTCATTTGCCTCCAGAAAAAGACTAAGGAAATAGAATGTAAATCAACACATGCTATGCTCATTTCTTCTTCTTCTTCTTTTTTTTTTTTAATATATCACTCCCATGTTTTTTCCCTTTTGCTCTGATTTTTCTCTCTCAACATGATTCATAAAATAATGTGTATTAAAAATAAATAAACTTACTACAATTAAAAAAAAGAAACTGAATGTCCACATTTGAGAATCCAAAATTGATCCTGGGGATGGAAATATCTGGTTTCCATCTCAAAGAAATATTCACAAAATCTCTGTTGTTTTCTGTGCTTACCACAGAGTAATAATCCCTTTTTTGTTGAAATCAATTGGATTGAAATGAGGGTATAATTTAGGGGAGACCCATAGGATACTGGCTATAGAGCTCATTCAGTCAAGATAACCTGCCTTCCAGAGTCACCTCATGTAGATAAACTCCTTGAAGGCAAGACTGCCTTTTGCCTATTTTTGTGTTCCCAGTACTTAGTAAAGTGTCTGACATAAAGTCAGTTCTTAATAAATGTTTGTTGTTTGACTTATTGATTGTGTGATTCTCGGCAAGTCATTTAACTCTTGCTCTATGCAATTCTCTAAGACTAAGTTTCAGTGAAGTTACTGAGTTCCCCACCACAATTATATATCATAAATTTAATACCAAGAAGAATGTCTTATCACCAGAAATTTGGTCAGAACTAAATAAAATTACTATATTATAAAGCTGTGGTCATCAAAACCATTTCGTACTGGCTAAGAAATAGAGTAGTCAATCAGGGGCATAGGATAGGATCACAGGACAAACTGGGCAATAATTATAGCAAATTAGTCTTTGATAAACCCAAAGACCCCAGCTTCTGGGATAAGTACTCACCATTAGACAAAAATTGCTGGGAAAATAGGAAACTAGTGTGGAAGAAATTAGGGCTTGACCCACACCTAACACCACATAACAAGATAAAATCTAAATGGGTTTATGATTTAGATATAAAGAGTGATATTATAAGCAAATTAGAGTAACTTAGTATAGTTTACCTCTCAGACCTGTGGAGATGGAATAAATTTATGTCCAAAGAAGAACTGGAACTCTTAATTGAACACCAGATGGATAATTTTGATTATATTAAGTTAAAAAGTTATTGTACAAACAAAACTAATGCAGACAAGATTAGGAGGGAAGCAATAAATTGGGGAATCATTTTTACATTTAAGGATTCTGATAAAGGCCTAATTTCTAAAATATATAGAGAATTGTCTCATATTTATAAGAACTCAAGCCATTCTCCAGTCTATAAATGGTCAAAGGATATGAACAGATAATTTTCAGATGATGAAATTAAAATTATTTCTAGTCATATGAAAAGGTTCTCCAAATCACTATTGATCAGTGAAATGCAAATTAAGACAACTCTGAGGTACCACTACATACCTGTCAGAATGGCTAAAATGACAGGAAATGATAATGACAAATGTTGGAGGGGATGTGGGAAAACTGGGACACTGAGACATTGTTGGTGGAACTGTGAACAGATTCAACCATTCTGGAGAGCAATCTGGAACTATGCTCAAAAAGTTATCAAACTGTGCATACCCTTACACCAAGCAGCGTTTCTATTGGGCTTATATCCCAAAGAGATCTTAACGGAAGGAAAGGGCCCCACATGTGCAAGAATATTTGTGGCAGCTCTTTTTGTAGTGGCTAGGAACTGGAAACTGAATGGATGCCCACCAATTGGAGAATGGCTGAATAAATTAGGGCATATGAATGTTATGGAATATTATTTTTCTATAAGAAACGACCAGCAGGATGATTTCAGAGAGGCCTGGAGAGACTTGCATGAACTGATGTTGAGCAAAGTGAGCAGAACCAGGAGATCATTATACACGGCAACAACAATACTATATGATGATCAATTCTGATGGACATGGCTCTCTGCAACAAAGAATTGTATCAAACCAGTTCCAGTTGTTCCCTGAAGAAAGCCATATACACCCAGAGAGAGGAATGTGAAATGTGGACCACAACATAACATTTTCAGGCTCTCTATTGAGGTTTGCTTGCATTGTGTTTCCTTTCTCTGATTTTTTTTCTTGTAGATATGATTTTTCTTGTACAACAATGATAAGGGTGGAAATATGTATACATATATTCGATTTGTCAAGTATTTAACATAATTAACATGTAGTAGATTTCCTGCCATCTAGGGGAGTGGTGGGGACTAGGGGGGAAATTTATAACATCAAGCTTTGTAAGGGTCAATGTTGAAGAATTACCCATACATATGTTTTGCAAATAAAAAGCTTTAATAAAAAAGAACTAAATAAAATTGCTTTGTCAATGTCAAATCATCCAGTTCATTTACTAAGATATAGAGAAATTGTAACCTGTAGTAAAACTTGTTACATAACTCACATGGAACTTTAATTCATTAATATATCTTTAGAAGTTTGAAGTATATCTACTTCTAGGTTGTAATAATTAGAACTTAAATCAATTTTTGATGTGTATAGCTTTCTATTCTTAATTCCTTGTCTATTTTTCTCTAATATTTTAAATAGTAAAAATTTTCATGAAAACATCATAAAATTCTTATAGCATTGTTGGGGTGTTGGGGGTAGGACTATTACCTACTTTATATCATGTCTCAATACAGACTTTAAAGGTTCAAAATAACAAGGTCCTATACAAGGGAGCATGAAGCCCACAAAAAAATAGGAAAGCAAGCCAGCTTTATTAAGGAAACATACAATATAAAGGACAGTGAGGAAGAAATGATCAAAACAGTTCAACTCTGGTCAGTTAAGATGTGGGTGGGATTGGACACACTCTTCTGGGTTCCCAGAAGGAATGGGGAACAGTACCCCTTTAAATTATGATAGGATTTTACAGGGTTGTTATATGAGTCTAATAAAATTAGGGATTGGGGAAAGGGGATGTGGAGTTAGTACCTGAGTACTGATGCTGATTCATAGTAATGGATGCTAAAAGGAGGGGACAAGAGGGAGCGAACAGTGCTGGTTAGTCGACATTCAAATTTGCCACTGGTAAAACAAAACAAAATAAAATAAAAGCTTTAGATTTTTACTACTATTATGATTCTGACAGAGTGCCTGAAGAGTTTTGCTCTTCCTAGGGGTTCTTTGGTTAACCAGATATGGACACTACTAAGATCATTAAGCTATGTCACTTCAGAATATTTTTTCTCACTTTTGTTTTTGTTTTGTAATTATGCTTCAGAGGACATAATTTGACTTAGGTTTTAGCTATGTGATGGGATAAAATCAACTAATCAAATTTCATTGTATTTAAGATTTCAACCAGAGAGACTGAAACTTAACCAACATCAAAAGTTAATGACACTTCCACATGTTAAATTAGCAGAACCTGAATTTGAACACTCTTCCTATGACTTCAGAATTACTGTTCATTCCTATTGCTTGTCCAATATAGACAATAGGAAAAGGCCTGGATGCGTTGTGATCTGAAATGTTAGAGAGCAGATCAATGGCAATAAGATGGTTAATAAATCAAAGAGAGGATATATGTGTAAATATAATTAAGAATCATGTTATAATTGTTCTAATCCTATCATTAGAATGGGAAAGATGAATTTCTTCCATAGATATCAGGTCATTCTTTCATCAATATTTTATTCTATTCTCTTTTTCAAACTACAAATGCTTTGTACTTTTTCAGTCTAAAGATTACTGTCTCTGAATGGCATCAGTTTTAATTTCCATGTGAATTATTCCATGTTTTTATGAGTCTAAAATCAGCCATAATGTTTATTTGGGCATATATATTAGCTAGTCCACAAAAATTCATTTTCCTTTAAATGGTCATTTTATAATGATTTTAAGGAGATTAGAAGCTTCTATTTTACCTGAGTATTGAATCTGTCTTTTTCACAACAATGTGATATTTGAGAAGGAAGATCTGGGATAATAAGAGCTTATTTACTGTGTCTGGCTTCAAAAAATGCAGCCTTGTGAGCCAAGTGGAATTCAAGTAGAGAATAATATTAAGATAGAATTGTCAAGGAAGCTCTTTGTTGGAATTTATTGACAGAGTTAGACATATTTTTACCAGATCCCAACACATGTACCATGCACATATGTACAAATAAATGAGGTTGTAATAGTTACTTACACTTGTTATCTATTCAGTTTTTGTCACATAGCCAAGGGGGGACAAAAAATTGCTTTTCAAAGGTGTTCCCATCTCTCCTTTGGAAAAAGATCAGATAATAGCTCTAGCTCCAGCATCTTTTGTATCTACATTTGTGGGGAGAAACTCAGCATCTTCTTTTTCTCTGACTCCAATTTTTTTTTACATGAATACAAAATATATTTAAAAGACAAAGTAAAAGTAGATATCACAATAAACTATTCAGAAAACATAAGTAAGGTGCAAATTCAATGGTACTTATGTTTCATTGAAGCTAGTTTCTTCCCTTCTTGGGGCAAAATGTCCATATGGAAGAATATTGAAATACTTATAAGACTTGAAAACCAACAAAATATTTATAATGAGATTTTATAGCATATTTTCTAATGGCATAAATTAAATTCCTTCTGAGGAAATCATTTAGATTCTTTGGCAAGCTATATTAACCATTTTATGCCACCAGTGCTTCCATAGATGGATATGCTATTTCATCAACATAGGAACACCACAATGCAGATAGACATGCACCTATTCATTCTGTGTTTTTTTTTATTCATATATTCTCTATATTTTGTTTATACCATCCCATAAGTGCTCTATAAGGGATTTATCTAATGTTCAGAAATCACAGTAATATGGCAGCACTGGATCTAGAAGGTTCAGAAAAACCGTTTTAAGTGACTTGTCCCAAAATCACATGGATGGAAACAATCATCTATTAAGTGCCTACAATATAACAATAGCTCTGTGCTACACTCTGGCATTTACAATAAAAAGAGAAAAGCAAAAATATCTCTTGCCCTCATGGACTTTATATTATAAGTGATGGAAACAACACGTGTATGTATTAGTGCATTCTAAATAGGTACGGGGGATTTTCAAGGTAAGATGCTAGCAACTGAGGATATTAGAAAAGGCTTCATGTACAAGCTCTTTCGTCCTCCTTCCCTTCCTTCCTTTTTTTCTTCCTTCCTACCTCCCTTCTTCCCACCTTTCCTCCTGAGCCTCAAAGTAGATTATTGGTTCAGAAAGATGAAGGTAGAGAAGAAGTACATCCCAGGAACTAAAGGCAACCAATATACAGAGAGGCAGGAAAAAGAAAAACCAAGTATGGTGTACAGCAAGAAAACTAATTTTGCTTTTCTTCATGTGAAGAAGAGAAATGTATAATAAGAAAGTAAAAATAAGTTGGGGGCAGGTGGTAAAGGATCTTAAATGCCACAGCGAGCAATTTATATTTGATTCTGCAGTTATTATAGAGCTTCTGGATTTTATTGGATATGGAAGTAACCTGCTCAGACTTGTGCTGAAGGAAAAAATAGTTCGACAGTATAAAGGATAGATTAAATTCAAGACTTCTGACTCTGGAGCCAGGGGATCATAGGATCAGAGATTGTTGAACAAGAAAGGACCTAAGAGGTTGAGTCCAAATTCCTCATGTTAGAGATGAGGAAGCTAAGTGCAAGAGAGGTTAAAAAGTCTTACATAGTCAGTTTTTTTTTTCTATTCTACTAGTACTCCTCAATCTTTTAATGTTACTTCTCCCTCTATACCTAGCTCACTTCATTTTCCAGTTGAACAAATCCTTTATATTCTTTCTGACATGGGCCATTTTGGGTCAATTTTTCATAGCCCACCTATATCCACTATAGTTTGAGTGACACTTTGATTTTCCTTTGATCAGGTTTGCATGATCCATAGTCAATTAAGGATCATGTATTTATTAACGGATATACTAAAACATAATACAAAGCCCAAGTCAAAAACTATGGATGAAGTTGTATTAGAGGATAACCTGGGTATATATTGGAATAAGTAACTTGGATGGGAAAAAATTACATCTTTATTTTCACTAACCTCCCACTGAAATGCAGGTTTTCCTTCAATTATTTAAAAAATAAGCTATAGGCTTCATCCTCCTTCATAAAGAGTTAATCTCTTAAAATAATCAAAATTATCCATCTGGTGTTCAATTAGGAGTTCCAGGTCTTCTTTGGACATAAATTTATTCCCTCTCCACAGGTCTGAGAGATAAATTATATTACGTTCCTCTAACTTGCTTACAAAGTCCCTCTTTATATCTAGATCATGAACCCATTTAGATCTTATCTTGGTATGTGGTGTTAGGTATGGATCAAGCCCTAATTTCTTCCACACTAGTTTCCAATTTTCCCAGCAGTTTTTGCCAAATAGTGAGTATTTATCCCAAAAGCCTGGGGTCTTTGGGTTTATCGAACACTAGATTGTTAAGGTTTTTGCCTAGATTGTCCTGATATCCTATCCTATGCCACTGATCGACTGCTCTATTTCTTAGCCAGTACCAAACGGTTTTGATGACCGCTGCTTTATAATATAGTTTTAGGTCTGGTACAGCAAGGCCACCTTCATCTGCCTCTTTTTTTTCATTAATCCCCTTGAAATCCTTGACCTTTTGTTTTTCCAAATGAACTTTGCTGCTATTTTTTCTAGATCTGTAAAATAATTTCTTGGGAGTTTGATTGGTATGGCACTAAATGAGTAGATTAGTTTGGGTGGTATTGTCATTTTTAGTATGTTCGCTCTGCCTACCCATGAGCACTTAATGTTTTTCCAATTGATTAGGTCTGATTTTATTTGTGTGGAAAGTGTTTTATAGGTTAGTTCATATAGTTTCTGACTTTTCCTTGGCAGATAGATTCCCAAATATTTTATCCTATCATCTGCTATTTGGAATGGAATTTCTTTTTGTATCTCCTGTTGCTGAACTTTGTTGGTAATATATAAAAATGCTGATGATTTATGTGGATTAATTTTGAATCCTGCCACTTTGCTAAAGTTGTGAATTGTTTCTAGTAGTTTTTTCGTTGAGTCTCTATGGTTCTCTACGTATAGCATCATGTCATCTGCACAGAGTGATAATTTGGTTTCTTCATTACCTACTCTGATTCCCTTTATCTCTTTTTCTTCTCCTATTGCTAAAGCTAACATTTCTAATACAATATTAAATAGTAATGGTGACAGTGGGCAGCCTTGTTTTACTCCTGATCTTATTGGGAATGGTTTTAGTTTGTCTCCATTACATGTGATGCCTGCTGATGGTTTTAAATAGATGCTACTGATCATTTTAAGGAAAAGCCCATTTATTCCTATACTCTCTAGTGTTTTTAATAGGAAAGGGTGTTGGATTTTATCAAAGGCTTTTTCTGCATCTATGGAGATAATCATATGGTTTTTGTTAGTTTGCTTATTAATATGATTAATTATGCTGATAGTTTTCCTAATATTGAATCAGCCCTGCATCCCTGGTATAAATCCTACTTGGTCATAGGGTACTATCCTGGGGATGACTTTCTGTAATCTCATTGCTAATACCTTATTTAAAATTTTTGCATCAATATTCATTAGGGAAAGTGGTCTATAGTTTTCTTTCTCTGTTTTCACCCTACCTGGTTTAGCTGTCAGCACCATATCGGTCTCATAGAAGGATTCTGGCAGTATACCTACTGTCCCTATTTTCTCAAATAGTTTGTGTAGTATTGGAATTAATTGTTCTTTGAATGTTTGGTAGAATTCACATGTAAATCCATCTGGCCCTGGAGATTTTTTCTTAGGCAGTTGGTTAATAGCTTGTTCAATTTCTTTTTCTGATATGGGGCTATTTAAATAATTTATATCCTCTTCTGTTAACCTGGGCAATCTATATTTTTGTAGATATTCCTCCATTTCACTTAGATTATCAAACTTACTGGCATAAAGTTGGGCAAAGTAACTCCTAATTATTGCTCTAATTTCCTCTTCATTGGAGGAAAGTTCTCCCTTATCATTCTTGAGACTAACAATTTGATTTTCCTCTTTCCTTTTTCTTATCAAATTAACTAAAGGCTTATCTATTTTGTTAGTTTTTTCATAGAACCAACTCTTAGTTTTATTTGTTAATTCAATAGTTTTCTTATTTTCAATTTCATTAATTTCTCCTTTTACTTTTAGAATTTCCAATTTGGTATTTAATTGAGGGTTTTTAATTTGTTCTTTTTCTAGTTTTTTTAATAATGATCCCAATTCGTTGATCTTTTCTTTCTCTATTTTATGCAAGTAAGCATCTAGAGATATAAAATTGCCCCTTATAACCGCTTTAGCCATATCCCACAAATTTTGGTATGTTGTCTCTTTATTGTCATTCTCCTGGATGAAATTATTGATTGTGTCTATGATTTGCTCTTTCACCCATTCATTCTTCAGGATTAGATTATTTAATTTCCAATTACCTTTTGGTTTATTTTCTCCTGGCCTTATATTGCATGTGATTTTTATTGCATCAGGATCTGAAAAGGATGCATTTACTATTTCTGCCTTTCTGCATTTGATTTTAAGGTTTTTATGCCCTAATACATGGTCAATTTTTGTATAGGTTTCATGGACTGCTGAGAAAAAAGTAAACTCTCTACTGTCTCCATTTAACTTTCTCCATAGATCTATCATACCTAACTTTTCTAATAATTGGTTTATCTCCCTAGTTTCTTTCTTGTTTATTTTGTAGTTTGATTTATCTAATTCTGAGAGAGCAAGGTTGAGATCCCCCACTAGTATCGTTTGGCTGTCTATTTCTTCTTGCATCTCTCTTAATTTCTCCCCTAGGAATTTGTGTGCTATTGCACTTGGTGCATATATATTTAGTATAGATATTGCTACATTATCTATGGTACCCTTTAATAAAATATAGTTTCCTTCCTTATCTCTTTTGATTAGATCTATCTTGGCTTTTACTTGATCT
>JAJPUD010032549.1:0-11858 GCA_023553655.1 Myrmecobius fasciatus
AACTAAGAGTTGGTTTTATGAAAAAAACAACAAAATAGATAAGCCTTTAGTTAATTTTATCAGAAAAAGGAAAGAGGAAAATCAAATTGTTAGTCTCAAAAATGATAAGGGAGAACTTTCCTCCAATGAAGAGGAAATTAAAGTAATAATTAGGAGTTACTTTGCCCAACTTTATGCCAATAAATTCGATAATCTAAATGAAATGGGGGAATATCTACAAAAATATATATTGCCCAGGTTAACAGAAGAGGAAATAAATTATTTAAATAGCTCCATTTTAGAAAAAGAAATAGAACAAGCTATTAACCAACTCCCTAAGAAAAAATCTCCAGGGCCAGATGGTTTTACATGTGAATTCTACCAAACATTTAAAGAACAATTAATTCCAATACTTTACAAACAATTTGAAAAAGTAGGGACAGAAGGTATACTACCAAATTCCTCCTATGACACAGATATGGTGCTGATAGCTAAAACAGGTAGGATGAAAACAGAGAAAGAAAACTGTAGACCCATTTCCCTAATGAATATTGATGCAAAAATTTTAAATAAGATTTTAGCAACGAGATTAGAGAAAGTTATCTCCAGGATAATACATCTTGACCAAGTAGGATTTATACCAGGAATGCAGGGCTGGTTCAATATCAGGAAAACTATCAGCATAATCAATTATATTAATACCCAAACTAACAAAAACCATATGATTATCTCCATAGATGAAGAAAAAGCATTTGATAAAATCCAACACCCTTTACTATTAAAAACACTAGAGAGTATAGGAATAAATGGGCTTTTCCTTAAAATGATTAGTAGCATCTACTTAAAAACATCAGCAAGTATCATATGTAATGGAGACAAACTAAAACCATTCCCAATAAGATCAGGTGTGAAACAAGGCTGTCCACTGTCACCATTACTATTTAATATTGTATTAAAAATGTTAGCTTTGGCAATAAGAGAAGAAAAAGAGATAAAAGGAATTAGAATAGGTAATGAGGAAACCAAATTATCACTCTTTGCAGATGGCATGATGGTATACTTAGAGAACCCTAGAGACTCAACTAAAAAACTACTAGAAACAATTCACAACTTTAGTAAAGTTGCAGGATTCAAAATAAATCCACATAAATCATCAGCATTTTTATATATTATCAACAAAGTTCAGCAGCAAGAGATAGAAAAAGAAATTCCATTCAGAATAACGGATGATAGCATAAAATATTTGGGAATCTATCTGCCAAGAAAATGTCAGAAAAAATATTAACTAAACTACAAAACACTTTCCACACAAATAAAATCAGGCCGAGTCAATTGGAAAAACATTAAGTGCTCATGGGTAGGCCGAGCGAATATAATAAAAATGACAATACTACCCAAACTAATTTACTTATTTAGTGCCATACCAATTAAACTCCCAAGAAATTATTTTACAGATCTAGAAAAAATAGTAGCAAAGTTCATTTGGAAGAACAAAAGGTCAAGGATTTCAAGGGAATTAATGAAAAAAAAAAAGACAGATGAAGGTGGCCTTGCTGTACCAGATATAAAACTATATTATAAAGCAGCAGTCATCAAAACCATTTGGTACTGGCTGAGAAATAGAGCAGTCGATCAGTGGCATAGAATAGGATATCAGGACAAGCTAGGTAATAACGTTAGCAATTTAGTGTTTGATAAACCCAAAGACCCCAGTTTTTGGGATAAGTAGTCAGTATTCAGCAAAAACTGCTGGGATAATTGGAAACTAGTGTGGAAGAAATTAAAGCTGGACCCATACCTAACACCGCACACCAAGGAAAGATCTAAATGGGTTCATGATGTAGATATAAAGAGTGATGTTATAACCAAATTAGAGGAACATGGGATAGTTTACCTCTCAGACCTGTGGAGATGGAATAAATTTATGTCCAGGGAAGATCTGGAACTCTTAATTGAACACCACATATATAATTTTGATTATATTAAGTTAAAAAGTTTTTGTCCTAACAAAACTAATGCACACAAGATTAGGAGGGAAGCATCAAATTGAGAAATCATCTTTACATTTAAGGGTTCTGATAAAGGTCTCATCTCTAAGATATATAGAAAATTGTCTCACATTTATAAAAATTCAAGACATTCTCCAATTGATGAATGGTCAAAGGATATGAACAGACAATTTTCAGATGATGAAATTAAAACTATTTATAATCATATGAAAAGGGGCTCCAAATCAGTATTGATCAGAGAAATGCAAATTAAGACAACTCTTAGGTACCACTACACACCTGTCAGATTGGCTAAAATGACAGGAAAAGATAATGATGAATGTTGAAGTGGATGTGGGAAGACTGGGACACTGATGCATTGTTGGTGGAGCTGTGAACGGATCCAACCATTCAGAAGAGCTATTTGGAGCTATGCTCAAAAAGTCATCAAACTGTGCATACCCTTTGACCCAGCAGTGTTTCTATTGGGCTTATATCCTAAAGAGATCTTAGAAGAGGGAAAGGGACCCACCTGTGCAAGAATGTTTGTGGCAGCCCTTTTTGTAGTGGCTAGAAACTGGAAACTGAAGGGATGTCCATCAATTGGAGAGTGGCTGAATAAATTGTGGTATATGAATGTTATGGAATATTATTGCTCTGTAAGAAACGACCAGCAGGACGATTTCAGAGAGGCCTGGAGGGACTTGCATGAACTGATGCTGAATGAAACGAGCAGAACCAGCAGATCATCATACACAGCAACAACAGTATTACATGATGATCAATTCTGATGGACATGGCTCTCTGCAACAAAGAATTGTCTCAAACCAGTTCCAATTGTTCAATGAAGAAAACCATATACACCCAGAGAGAGGGATATGAAATATGGACCACAACGTAACATCTTCATGATCTCAATTGACATTTGCTTGCATTGTGTTGCCTTTCTATGATTCTTTTTTTTCTTGTAGATAGGATTTTTCTTGCATAACTTCTCAAGCATTTCAACATTATTAACATGTAGTGGACTTCCTGCCATCTAGGGGAGGGGAGGGGACTGGGGGTAAAATTTGTAATGGAAAGTTTTGTAAAGATCAATGTTGGGAAACTACCCATATACATGTCATACAAATAAAAAGCTTTAAATAAATAAAAAAAGAAATCATAAAAGAAGGAAAGGGCCCCACATGTGCAAGAATGTTTGTGGCAGCTCTTTTTGTGGTGGCTAGAAACTGGAAACTGAGTAGATGCCCATCAGTTGGAGAGTGGCTGAATAAATTATCATATATGAATGTTATGGAATATTATTGCTCTGTAAGAAACGACCAACAGGACAATTTTAGAGAGGCCTGGAGAGCCTTGCATGAACTGATGCTGAGTGAGATGAGCAGAATCAGCAGATCATTGTACACGGCAACAACAGTACTATATGAGGATCAGTTCTAATGGACATGACTCTCTTCAACAATGAAATGCTTCAAACCAATTACAATTGTTCAGTGAAGAAGGCCATATACACCCAGAGGAGAGGGATATGAAATGTGGACCACAACATAACATTTTTATGTTCTCTATTGATGTTTGCTTGCATTGTATTTCCTGTATCGGATAATTCTTTCTCGTAGATAAAATTTCTCCTGAAGAAAAAAAATGATGTGTGGCAATAACTATACATATATTCGATTTAAGTATTCTAACATAATTATCATACAGTGGATATCCTGCTATCTAGGGGAGGGGTGGGGAGTAGGGGGAAAAATTTGTAACAGAAAGCTTTGTAAGGGTTAATGTTTAGGAATTACCCATACATATGTTTTGCAAATAAAAAGTATTAATAATAATAATAATAATAAAGACAAGTGCACTTATTGATATCATAATTGATTGAAACTTGAATAGGGAGAGTTGCTTCATCAGAACTGAAATGGGAGAAAATCAAAGTTAATTAACTAGACAGCAAAAGGAGAATGGCTCAACATCCCTCAAGTGAATCAAAAGTTTCATCCAATCAAAAGCTGTGAGCTGCCTATCACAGATTCAATATAGATAACAGCAGTGGAAAAAGTGCAACTGTCTTTCTTGGCTGATATATTTTACAGGCATTAAGTCCATTTAGCCTAAGTGGCTCCACATCACAGTCCTATCATTATAACATCAAACAACATAAAACTTACAATTATCTCAACCCCATACTCATGATTTTTGTGAATGAGTTGGATAAAGGCTTATGGAGACATGTTTATGAAGTTTAGAAATGACATAATGAAGATAGACCAAGATCATCATGCCAGGATTTAAAAAGTTTCCAACATGCGTCAAACTTAACAATATTACATTTAATTTTGATAAGTGTGAAGACTTATTCTTTGTATAAAAAAGTCAACTTTTTATTTTTTACTGGATGAAGGCAGCATGGATCGATAACAAAATAACCAAAAATCTGGGGATTTTAATAAACTGATTAGCAAATGTAAGTAAAAATATGACATAGCCAAATATGTTAAAGCAATCTAAGACCTTTTTAAAGTGTCAGAGTGTCTAAGACTTGACTACATCTGGAATATTCCATTCAGTTCTTGCTACCACATTTTAGATAGAACATTTTTTATTAAAGATTTTATTTTCAAAACATATGTATGGATTATTTCCAATATTCACCCTTGCAAAACCTTGTGTTCCAAACTTTTTCCCTTCCTCCACACCTCCTCTAGACAGCAAGTAATCCAATATATGTTAAGCATGTGCACATTTTTATACATATTTCCACAACTATAATGTTGCACAAGGATAATCAGATCAAAAAGGGGAAAAATGAGAAAGAAAAAAAAAGCAAGCAAACAATAATAAAAAAGTGAAAATGCTATGTTCTTATCCACACTCAGTCCTCACAATCGGCTCTCTGGATGTAGATGGCTCTCTCCATCACAAGACCATGGGAAATGTTTTCAGTTACCTAAGAGATAAAAAGATCTGTATCCATCAGAATTGATCATCACATAATCTTTGCTGTTACTATGTACAATGTTTTCCTGATTCTACTTACTTCACTCAGCATCAGTTCATGTTTCTCCAGGCCTTTCTGAAATCATCCTACTGATCATTTCTTATAGAGTAAAAATATAGAAAAAAGATTTGATAAGTTAGAGAGAATAAAGAGGAAAACAATCAGCACAATGAAGTGTCTTGAACTCTTGAAATAAATGGATCAGTTTAAAGAACTAAAGAAATTTAGATGAGATAAGAGACATTTGAGACACACATAATATTCAAGAAAGAAAGATAAGAAAAGAAAATCAAGATGTTTAAGAGAAAAGAAAAAATTTAATGAACACGTACAATATCAACATACATTAATGACAATCCAATGAAAGAGTGATTAGATATTTCTATTTGGCCTAGCAGAATCAGGAAAAATATTTAAAAATTAACTGTGTGGCAAAAGTTAAGCTTGATGTAAAAAGAGAACATTTCCCATCAAGAAAAACTTAGACAATTTTATGGACTATCTTGAGATAGAATGGGCTCTAAGAAACTAGAGGTTTTCTGGTGAAATATAGATACCACTTATTAGGCATGTTATAGACAGGAGCTTTACTTAATAAGGCATATACTGAAATAGATCATCTCAGAAGGGCCCTTCCAACTTTGAGAGCATGATTCTATACTTTGGTTTACAATATATTAAATAAATTTAGGAAAACAAGGAATAAAACAGAAGAGCTTTGAATCAGAAGTCTGATCAAATAGGGAACAATAGGAATTTGAAAAGATTGATGATGAAACACATCTCTCAAGGAGAAGTTTATGAGAAATCATGAATTGGCTATGTAGAATGAAAGCTACAGATAGGACTAATATAAAGGGCTGTGTGTGTGTATGTGTGTGTGTGTGTGTGTGTGTGTGTGTGTGTTTGTACAAAAAGGAAGACTTCCAGTTAGGTTGACATGAGGTGGAGTTTTGTGTCATAATAGATATGAGAAAAGTAAAATATTTCTGTTACTTCTAGAATACTTTATCTACATTTTGTGATAAGAGGTATAGATACACAGTGTGTCAAAATTTCTGTGATATACTATATGAATACATACATATGCACATAAGTATAACTGTGTGTATATATTATATACATACATGGACATAATATATATATATATATATATATGTATTCTCTCAAAAACCTGGACAAACTGTATCCCAAAGAGATCATAAAAAATGGGAAAGGATCCACATGTTCAAAAATGTTTGTAGCATCTCTTTGTGTGATGGCAAGTAATGGGGAATGACTGAATAATTTATAATTTATGAATGTGATAGAATACTATTGTTCTAAAGAAATAATGAGCATGTTGATTTCAGTAAAGCCTGGAAAGACTTACATTATCTGATGCTAAGTGAAGACGTGAGCAGTACCAAGAGAATGCTGTACACAAAGACAGCAAGATTATATGAAGATAAACTATTATAGACTGCTCCTCTCAGCAATGTATTGATACAAGAAAATTCTAGTAGCCTTGGGGTGGAAAATGCCATCTGCATCCAAGGAGAAAAGTATGGAGACTTAATGCACATCAAAACACACTATTTTCATCTTTTGTTGTCTGCTTTTTTCCCCTTCCCCGTGTTTTTCCCCTTTTGTTCTTATTTTTCATAACATAACTAATAGAGAAATATGTTTAAAACGATTCCATATGTATAACATATCGGATTGCTTGCCATCTTGGGGAAAGGGGTGCTAACAAAAAGAGGGAGAAAAACACTGGACCTCAAAATCTTACAAAATGAATGTTAAGGGAGCAATGGATATATCATCATCTGGAGTCAGGAGGACCTGAATTCAAATGCTACTTCAGGCACTTAATATTTATTGGCTGTGTGACCTTCAGTAAGTCACTTAATTACAGTTGTCTCTCTAAAAAATAAAAATAAAATTTAAAAAATCATGTTGAAAACTATTTTTCATGTAATTGGAAAATATAATATTATTAAATTTAAAAAACCTAAGCACTACAGTTCATAGTTTCTCATACACGTCTCATTGTATATTGAAATATTTATAATTTTATAATAATTGCATCAACACTTTTTGTTAAAGAAAAGCTAATGAAAAAAGATCTTGTAGCCAAGTTGTACAAAGACTTCAAATGTCAAAATAAGGAGCCCTGACTATATTATTTAGACAAGGAGTATCCACTGAGAGGAAGCGTCACTAGATCTAAAATGTGAAATAGCAAGATAGGATGTAAAAGCTGAATTGATGAAGGAAGAAGTTTGATGCCTTATTTCACTAATGTGAATTAAGATTTTATAAAAAGAATACAGCATATAATACCTTATCCTTAAAATGATTCAGTCATTGCTGGTACCCTATAGTATTTTATTTCTTGAATGAGGTTACTAAAGAAGTTACTTATGCAGTCTTATTTAGAGATCATTTGTTCATGTAAATATTTATTCACCACTTACTATATGATTTAGCATAGTTAATAGAACGATATAGCCTTGGAGTTAAGAAGACTTGGAATCATTCTATGTTATACATATTACCTGTGTGACCCTAGGATGTTTATTTAAGTTTTCAGTAACCCCAAACAAATCAGTAAGACAATAAATTGCAAATAAGTTGCTGATTTAAATCAGAGAAGAGTTATATACAGAGAATTTCCTATAGAGATGAAAACAAATCTGGATTTTAAAAAAGGGGGATGTATGTGTGTGTAACGATACATTATGCAATGATTTCTGGTTATAGAAAAAATGAACAACAAAAATTCCCATCCTGAAGGTCATTATATTATAAATTTAAAAGAAGAATTCATCCTTTACCTAGAAAAAATAAATATAAAATGGCATAAAGAGTTATATAATACAGGCAATTTAGGAGAGAGCAATGTATGGTCACAAATTCATTTCTTTCAAGCTAATCCATGGAGGGTATCAGCTTGAGAAACAGTGACTTGTTTAGATATGGCTGAAAGGCTAACCACAAATGAAGTTCTCCTCATCACCAAACTCAAGCACATATCTGGAATCAAACACATGCTAAATTTCATTCTAAACCGCAGACCAAGCCTAAAGATATACATGAAAATCTGGCAGGGGAAAACCAAATAACTCAGATGCAATATATTTGTATTCTGTCACTGATGCACTGTCTAATGCTGCTGTAACTATGATGTATAGGCCTATCAAAGCATGTGTTACCATGGTCTGAATTTCCAGACTGGAGAAAAATGATTAATGTTGAGATTTGCATTCGATGTGGGCTTGGACATCAATATTTCAGCTTAGGTAAACAGGAGCTTTGCGTAATTTATTGGTTCTCATTATGGATGGCTTGTACAAGCCAAATTCCCTTCTGCTTGGAAAATTCCCCCTCTGCCTCTGAAATGACCTTTCATGCTCCACAAATCAATCTAGCAGAAATGAAGCAAGTTGGTTAATATTTTAGGTGGAAAAATGACTTCACATGTCAGGAACTTAATTGTTATGATTCTGACCCATTTTGAAATTAGTTAACATTTGCTTCAGGTCCCTAGCTTCCTGCATTATTCATTTTGATCTTGGCCTCTTTCAAGACTCTCCAATACAGCATCCTGAACAACAGAGGTGATAGTCCCCTTGTGTGACTGTGACCTGAGATTTTCCAAGAACACCAAGAGCAACCTATTCATTTCTGGCGCCCTTTTTAGAAGGGATACAGACAACCTGGATATTCTAAAGCTCTAAATGGGGATAAAGATAATGAGGGAACCTGTAACATAGGAGAACATTGATTGATGAAGTAACAAGTGATATTTCATTTCTGAAGTGAATATGAAGATGAGACATGATCGTTGTCATCAAAAAATTGATACTGCTGAACTGAAAATTAATGTCTGTGTTTAAAGTTAAAAGAGACATTCATAGATGGAATTGAGACGAAATTCTTATCAATAAAAGACAAATCTTTTTTTTTTTAATTGAAGCTTTTTATTTCCAAAACATATGCAAGGATAAACTTTCATCACTGACCCTTGCAAAACTTTGTGTTCCAATTTTGCTTCCCTTCCCTGACTTCTCCCCTAGATGGCAAGTAATCCAATATATGTTAAACATGGTAAAATATATGTAAATCAAATGTAGACACAAATATTTATACAATTATCTTGCTGCACAAGAAAAATCTGATCAAAAAGGAAGAAAAATGAGAAAGAAAATAAAATTTAAGCAAACAAAAACAAAAGAAGTGAAAATGCTATGTTGTGATCCACATTTAGCTTCCACAGTCCTTTCTCTGGGTGGAGATGGCTGACATCATCACAAGATAATTGGAACTGGCCTGAATCATCTCATTGTTGACAAGAACCTCATCCATCAGAATTTATCATCATACAATATTGTTGTTGCCATGTACAACGATCGCCTGGTTCTTTCTGCTCATTTCACTTTGCATCTCTCCAGGCCTCTCTGAAATCATTCTGTTGGTCATTTTTTTATAGAACAATAATATTCCATAACATTCATATACCATAATTTATTCATCAATTCTCCAATTGAAGGGCATCCACTCAGTTTCCAATTTCTAGCAACTACAACAAGGGCTGCCACAAACATTTTTGCACATGGGGGGTGCCTTTCCCTTCTTTAAGATCTTTTTGAGATATAAGCCCAGTAGAAACATTGCTGCATCAAAGAGTATGCAAAGTTTGATAGTCCTTTGGCTATAGTTCAAAATTGTTCTCCAGAATGGTTGAATCAGTTTACAATGCCACCAAAAATTAATTAATGTTCCAGTTTTCCCACATCCCCTTCAACATTCATCATTACCTTTTCCTATCATGGTAGCCAATCTGAGAGGTATATAATGATACCTCAAAGTTGTCTTAATTTGCATTTCTCTAATTAATAATGATTTAGAGCACTTTTTCATATGGCTAGAGATGGTTTCAATTTCTTCATCTGAAAATCTGAAAATCTGTTCATATCCTTTGACCATTCATCAATTGAAGAATGGCTTGTATTCTTTTTTTTATTAAAACTTTTTATTTTTCAAAACATATGCATGGATAATCCTTCAACATTTACCCTTGCAGAAATTTGTGTTGCAACTTTTCCTATCTTCCTCCTCTCCTTCTCCCAGATGGCAAGTAGTCCAATATATGTTACACAAGATAGAAATTTATGTTAAATTCACTATATTCATACAATTTTATATAATTATCTTGCTGCACAAGAAAAATCAAATCAAACCATAAAAAATGAGAAAGAAAATAAAATGCAAGCAAACAACAACAAAAGGAATGAAAATGTTATGTTGCGAACCACATTCAGTTCCCACAGTCCTCTCTCTGGGTGTAGATGACTCTCTTCATCACAAGACCATTAGAATTGGTCTGAATCATCCCATTGCTGAAGAGAACCACGTCCATCAGAATTGATCATCATATAACCTTGTTGTTTCCATGTACAATGATCTCCTAGTTCTGCTCATTTCACTTAGCATCAGTTCACGTAAGTCTCTTCAGCCCTCTCTGAAATTACCTACTTATTATTTCTTACCAAGCAATAATATTCCATACTATTCATATTCCATAAATTAATCAGCCATTCTCCAACTGATGGGCAACCATTCACTTTACAATTTCTTGAATAGCTTGAATTATAAATTTGAGTCAATTCTCTATATATTTTAGAAATGAAGCCTTTATGTAAATTGAATGTAGAAATGTTTTCCTAATTTTTGTTTTCCTTCTAAACTTGTCTACATTAGTTTTGTTTGTACAAAAACCTTTTAGTTTGAAATGATCACAATTATCTATTTTGTGTTCAATAATGAACTCCAATTCTTTGATCATAAATTCCTTCTTCCTTCAAAGATCTAAGAGATAAATGATTCTTGTTCTTCTAATTTGCTTATAATATTACTCTTTATGTCTAAATAATGAATCCATTTCGACCTTATCTTGGTATATGGTTTTAGGTGTAAGTCAATGCTTAGTTTCTGCAATATTAATTTCCAATTTTCCCAGCAGTTCTTGTCAAATAGTGAGTTTTTGTCCCAAATGTTTAGTTCTTTAGGCTTGTCAAATACTAGATTACAATAGCCATTGACTATTTTGTTCTGTGAACCTAACCTATTCCACTAATCAACTACTCTTTCTTAGCCAGTATCAAATAGTTTTTATTATTATTATTATTAAAGCTTTTTATTTGTATAACATATGTATGGGTAGTTCCCCAACATTGATCTTTACAAAGCTTTCCATTACAAATTTTACCCCCAGTCCCCTCCCCTCCCCTAGATGGCAGGAAGTCCACTACATGTTAATAATGTTGAAATGCTTGAGAAGTTATGCAAGAAAAATCCTATCTACAAGAAAAAAAAAAGAATCAGAGAAAGGCAACACAATGCAAGCAAATGTCAATAGAGATCATGAAAATGTTACGTTGTGGTCCATATTTCATTTCCCTGTCTCTGGGTGTATATAGTTTTCTTCAGTGAACAATTGGAACTGGTTTGAGACAATTCTTTGTTGCAGAGAGCCATGTCCATCAGAATTGATCATCATGTAATACTGTTGTTGCTGTGTATGATGATCTCCTGATTCTGCTCGTTTCACTCAGCATCAGTTCATGCAAGTCTCTCCAGGCCTCTGAAATCGTCCTGCTGGTCGTTTCTTACAGAGCAATAATATTCCATAACATTAATATACCATAATTTATTCAGCCACTCTCCAATTGATGGGCATCCCTTCAGTTTCCACTTTCTAGCCACTACAAAAAGGGCTGCCACAAACATTCTTGCACATGTGGGGCCCTTACCCTCCTCTAAGATCTCTTTGGGATATAGGCCCAGTAGAAACACTGCTGGGTCAAAGGGTATGCACAGTTTGACAACTTTTTGAGCATAGC
>JAJPUD010032550.1:0-11858 GCA_023553655.1 Myrmecobius fasciatus
CATTTGTTTTTTAAATTTTGGGTTCCAAATTCTATTCTTCCCTCTCAACTCAACAAATAAGTTGATATAAATTACACATGTTCAATCATGTGAAACATATTTCCATACTAACCATGTTGTGAAAGAAGACTAAGAAACCCAAGAAAAAATAAAGTTCCATGCATATGTTTTAAAAGTGAAAAGCTTTAATAAAAATTATTAATCTTTTAAAAATAATAAGCCCATTACATGTTTTAAAAAAAGAAAAAAATAAAATTAAAAAAGTATGTTTCAATCCATATTTGGACTCCATATTGAGTAGTTAAATCATTTACAGTTGATCATTGTATAATTTGTTCTTCTGGTTCTGCTTCACTTCACTTTGCATCAGTTCATATAAGTCTTTAGGAAATGATTCTTCTTTTTTTTTTTTTGCTGAGGCTATTGGGGTTAAGTGACTTGCCCAAGGTCACACAACTAGGAAGTGTTAAGTTTCTGAGTTTGAGGTCACATTTGAACTCAAGTCTTCCTGACTTCGGGGCTGGTGCTCTATCCACTTTACCACCTAACTGACCCTAGGGAATGATTCTTAACAGCAGCTGCAACAACAACAACAGAGAAGTACATTATGCTACATGTTTGTTAAAGACAGTCCTGAGAGAAACAAGGACTCTATCTTTTTTTTAAAATAATAGCTTTTTATTTTCAAAATATATGGAAAGATAGTTTTCAACATTTGCCCTTGCAAAATCTTGTGTTCCAAAATTTTCTACCTTCCTTCCCCCACTTCCTGCCTAGCTAGCAAGTAATCCATGTTAAACATGTGCATGTCTTCTAAACATATTTCCATATTTATCATGCTGCACAAGAAAAAAATCAGCCCAAAAAGGAAAAAAAAAACAAGAAAGAGAAAAAAACAAGCAAACAACAACAAAATGGTGAAAATACATATTGTGGTCCATCTTCAGTCCCACAGTACTCTTTCTGGGTGCAGATGACTCTCTCCATCACTAGTCCATTGGAACTGGCACGAATCACCTCACTGCAGAAAAGAGTCACATCCATTAGAACTGATCATTGCATAATAATTTTTCCCTTGCTTTTTGTAGGCTCATCCCTTGTGTTTGCTTTGGTATATTTTGGAGGCATCAAGGAGATGCAAACAACCATGGAAAGCTTTGTAGAGTAGAGCATTCTTCCTAGGTGAAAAAAATTAGTGCAAGTACCACCTAAATAGCATCTATAGCACAGTTGTAGTGGAGGTCTTTGTCATTTCAATCATATCTAATTCCTTGTGACTCCATTTAAGGTTTTCTTGGCAGAGATGCTAGACTGGTTTGCCATTTCCTTCTCTTTTTTTACAGGTGAGGAAACGGAGGCAAATAGAGTGAAGTAACTTGCCCAGAGTTACACATCTAGTAAATGTCTGAGGTCAATTTGAACTCAGGGAGATATGTCTTGCTGACTTTAAATCTGGCATTTATTAAACTATCCAGCTATATCTAAATCTCAGTTTACTTTTCTTTAAAATAACTGGGCTAGACTAGGTGATTAGTAAGGCCCTATCAGGGTTAACATTTTATGGTTTTTGTTCATTTTAAAGATGCTTTTTAAAGGTGGTTTCTTAAAAAAAATCCTTCAGTTTTGGAGTTTTTAGGATTTCTTTTCAAATTTTATTCTAAATTTAAATTTGATTCTAGTGATAATGGGCTCATCTGATTTCTTAGCTGTGGATATGTTCTTTCAGGTCTGTCTCATTGACCAAGCCAAGAGCCTGATGAGCTAATTGAATCAAGACTTCTTAAGTTTGACAATGTAAGAGCTATACCTAAAAAACTTTGAAGAATGACTTGGTGAATCCACTTCATTACTTTAAAGTCACACTTCTTACAGCTGCCATTCTTAATGCTTGCTTTACTACTCTCTCCAGCTTTTCAGATAATAATCTGAGCCATTGAATTATCAGTAGTATTGGGCAAATGAATACAGTTCAATTAAGAGGATTTGAAGTCTGCAAAGGATCAAATTAATAAGATTTTAATATAAATGAATTTAGTGTCCTATAACCATTGCTCCAGAGAGGATCTGTCCATTTTCCTTTTTAGTCATTGTCTATATTTTACTGGCTTCACTTAGAAAGGCCAAAGCTTTGTCAAAGCTCCTGTGAAAGTAATCCATAGTTAAACCCTGAAAGTGAGAAAAGCACCTGTCAAGAGAAATATATAAGATGTCTCCTGTTAATGTTTCCTTGGTCTTTAATCCTGATTCTGCAGTGTGTGTGGACATTGGACCTTCACATAGGTATCAATCAAAAGCAGACAAGTGAGGGTAGATCTCTCCAGACAGCTAGTGAGACAATCAGTGATTTTCTTTTTTCACACTACTCACAAACTCATTTAGACTCATCTGAAATAAATGGGAACTCACAAAGATCAGAACATGCTGTTTCATAATCAAGGCTATTTCTTTCATAGACTGGAAAGAGAGGTTATTTTTATCCATTTATTAATTTTGTCAACTTAACTTTTAACTACATACTTTATTGTATTAAGGGGAAAATATTAATCTCTGGTCCATTTCACAATGAATTTAGGCTAATGGTAATAGGTTTCATAATTTTCAGAGCTACTGGGGACAGATTAGATGAGTTAAATTTATACCACACCAAAAACATTTTTGGATACAGCTTGATTATAGAAGAAATGTTTTCACTATAACAAACCTATCTAAAATGGAATTTGATAGATCTGGAAGGGAAATTAGAGACCATAGTTCAATCTCTTGATTTTGTAGATGAATATACAAAGATCAAGCATAGAGCTCAGAGGCTTTATAATTACAATTAGATGATAAATGGAGTCTCAGTTGCTCAAATAATTTACATTTCAATAGTATGATTTTTTTTGGGGAAAAAAGCCAAAGTTATAGAACCAGATACAATAATTGTCCACCTCAGTTTCCTCATTTGTAAAAATTTTATTATTAATTAATTAATTATTAATTAATCTGAAGGAAATTAGTGATTAAGGAATGTTTATTTTATACTTGGCAAAGAGCTTCATAGAGGTTAAATAATGGCATTTCATTTATTTATTCATTCAACAAGCATTTATTAAATTCTTCTTATATTTAAAGGTATTGTACTAAATGTTTGGTATAAAAAAAATAATCCTTACCTTCCATGAACTTCCATTTCATTTAAAAACATACATTTTTGGCCTCAAGGAATTTCCTTTCAATTTTTAAAATGTTAACTTGGCAAAAGGAATAGTTGAAAGTTAAAAACAAAAGACCAAATTTCCACTGTGGGTTTCTCAGTCAAAGGTAACATATACATGGCACCATTTACCCATTTAATTCTATTTTCTGCTTGAAATGTTTTGCCTAAATTCATATGGAGAAATTCAGGAGAGATTTACCTCACCTGTGTAAATCAATCATGATTTGAAAGCAGACTGATGACAATAGTTCCTCTCAAAAATTCCCTCACTACAGATAGACTATCCCCACACCTTGCACTTACCAAACGGTTCTATAGAAAGTCTTTGTAATTTGTTTCCTTTGTAAACTTCATTAGAACATAAGAGGAAGCCTATTGTATTTTCCTAACATTATCTCAACCCACCTGATGCCTGGGTATTTCAAAATGTCATATTGCTTCAGAGATAATACCAGATCTGATTATGTCAGTCATAGAACAAGGCACAGAAACATTAAAAGAGAAGGGACTATAGAAGAAAGTCAAGGTCATTTACACATATTGACAGGACTGGAAGTCTCAACCCTTTATAAGAAATTCTGAAAGCACAACTTCTACATTAATGGTCTGGGGCTGGTAAATAACATTTTATAATTCTGGAGCATCTCAAAGTATATAAATAATGATTAACAATTAATTTTCTCAGCTCTAAAAAGTTATAATCCTCTTCTTAGGAGAGGATTACAACAATAATAACATTATTAGCATATAATAACAAAATATATCATTATTAATATTGATGTATAGTATAATTAGAGTGAGCAGCTAGTTAGAATACTAAGACTAGAGTTAGGAAGACTCTTCTTTATGAGTTTAAATTTGATCTTAGTACTTACTAGCTATGTGAAATTGGGCAAGACACTTCACCCTGTTTATTCCAGTTTCTCATCTATAAAATGAACTGGAGAAAGAAATGGTAAAGAAAACCCTAAATGGGATCACACAGAGTTGGATATGACTGAAAAACAACAGTGACAACCATATAATTATATTATTATAATGATAATTACAATCCTCTTTTTAGGAGAAAACAGACAATGATAATTATAACCTTCTTTTTAGGAGAAAACAGACAATGAAATGTTTTGCTTTACCTGTATTCACTACAGAGAATAGAGACAAAGAATGAATGAACCCTCAAAACATCCTTTCTAATCATGGTCAAGATGGTTAGATAATTTTGTCTCAGAAAAGGAATATTTCAATCTCATTTTAAGTTTCTTAGACTGAGGAAGTTACATGAGCTTTATTTTCCTATCTTCTACACAATTCTATGGAGATAGAAAGGACTTAGAGGGGGTCAAGTCTATGCTTATCCAGCAGGGAGAAGGAAGCACAAAGTATTGAATACTGTTCTCTACTCTCTCCAGGCATTCCAAGTCACATCAGCTACACTAGGTGCTGCTGCTTCTGCTCCCAATGAAACTTTGCACCTCTAGGACTTTTGGCTTGGAGGGCTGCATTCTGAATTTTCCTACCATGTCCCAGAAACATGTTCATCCTAGATGATCACTTCATCCCTGTAACCATCTCAGAAGTATCTTCTGCCCCATAGCCTTTGCCTCTGATTGGATAGCTCCTCCCAGAACCTCTATTTAAGGAGGGTGCTCAGAGCAACCACATCTCATTTCTCTGCAAAATCCGTACTAGATTTCCTTTGGTGATCTGCCTTCCCCATTAACCTTCTTGACAAGGAAGAGTGTTTTCTTTTTGTTTGTTTTTGTATTTTTAGCATTTAGTATAGTGTCTGGCATATGAAAAATGTTGATCTACTGAGTTCTTATGGGTCCACGTCAGATTGCTCAATTAATTGGTCAGTCGTATGGTGATGAATTGGATCTCTATGAAGGTCAGTCAGTGTTACTCTGCTTTTGGACATCCATTCCTCTCTGTGACCGTAGTTAGTATTTATATTTGCTATATGTACCATTGATTAATTTAGCTAAATTCAAATCAATAAGCATTTATTATTTACTAGCTGTGTGATTCTAGGAAAGTCACTTAACCTCTCTCTGCCTTGGTTTCTTCAATTGTAAAATGAGGATAATAAAAAGTACCCATCTCCCCAGGGTGTTGTGAGGATTACATGACATTATTTGTAAAGCACTTATTTCAAAGCCTGGCACATAGAAGTTACCTAATACTACTCCTATCTCTTATGAAATGCCTATGATGTGCAAGGCAATGCACTCTATGCAAAGCATTGTGCTTGATTTCAAGGATAAAGGGCAAACAAAGGTGGATGGTTCAGTATAACCTATTATCACCACTGGAAAAACAAATCAAAGTACTTTATTCATGGTGGGTCAGGAGATTCACTTTTGAATGTCTTTTAAATTGTCATTTATATATTTTATTCTGCTCATTAATGTCAGCAGTTTAAAATATCATACTTGATGTTTTGGTATGGTTATGAGTCATGAGATATGGAACACTACCTACCAGTCTCCAAAGAATTGAAATTGAGAGTCACCCAAAGGCTAATGGAAAGTTGCATGGTGGATATGATCAAGATGTAAGACATTATAAAGAAGGATTTTTTAAAAATACATATTTTACTAAATATATTTTATCTTTCCTTTTTATATCATCAAAATTTCCCCTTATATCTTTCTTTCTCATCTATGAAAAAGCCATCCTTTAAAACAAGGAATTTTTTTAAAAAGAAAAATAATAAGAAAACAGATCAGTATATAGAAAAAATCTGACATTTTCTGTAGTGTTCCACAACAAAGATCTCTGATTTCTTCAAGAGAGCAAGAAGAGGTATATCCTCACATATCTTTTCTTTGGGGCCAAGCTAAGTCTTTGTTGTTTCTCAGCATTCATTTAAAATTGTTTTAATTGTTGGGGCAGCTAGGTGGCGCAGTGGATAGAGCACCAGCCCTGAAGTCAGGAAGACCTGAGTTCAAATGTGGTCTCAGACACTTAATATTTCCTAGCTGTGTGACCCTGGGCAAGTCACTTAACCCCAATTGCCTCAGCAAAAAGCAAAAAAAATTGTTTTAATTGTTATTCTTTCCATTTTTAGAAACAACATTTTTGGTAGTCATTGTGTGTATACTTTTTTTTCTGGTTCTGCTTACTTTACTTTGTATCATTTCATATAAGTCTTTTCATAATTTTCTGTATCTTTCATGATCATCATTTCTTATAGACCAGTAATATTCTATTGAATTTATGTGTGACAATTTGTTTAGTCATTTCACTGATTGATGGCCATCTATTTTTTTTTAATTAAAGCTTTTTATTTGTATAACATATGTATGGGTACATATGGGTAGTTCCCCAGCATTGACCTTTACAAAGCTTTCCATTACAAATTTTACCCCCAGTCCCTTCCCCTCCCCTAGATGGCAGGAAGTCCACTACCTGTTAATAATGTTGAAATACTTGACTAGTTGTACAAGAAAAATCCTATCTACAAGAAAAAAAAGAAAATCAGAGAAAGGCAACATAATGCAAGCAAACATCAATAGAGAGCATGAAAATGTTATGTTGTGGTCCATATTTCATATCCTTCTCTCTGGGTGTATATGGTCTTCTTCAGTGAAAAATTGGAACTGGTTTGAGACAATTCTTTGTTGCAGAGAGCCATGTCCATCAGAATTGATCATCATGTAATATTGTTGTTGCTGTGTATAATGATCTCCTGGTTCTGCTCGTTTTACTCAGCATCAGTTCATGCAAGTCTCTCCAGGCCTCTCTGAAATCATCCTGCTGGTCGTTTCTTACAGAGCAATAATATCCCATAACATTCATATACCATAATTTATTCAGCCACTCTCCAATTGATAGGCATCCCTTCAGTTTCCAGTTTCTAGCCACTATGGAAAGAGCTGCCTCAAACATTCTTGCACATGTGGGTCCCTTTCCCTCCTCTAAGATCTCTTTGGGATATAGGCCCAATAAAAACACTGCTGGGTCAAAGGGTATGCACAGTTTGATAACTTTTTGAGCATAGTTCCAAATTACTCTCCAGAATGGTTGGATCCGTTCACAGTTCCACCAACAATGTATTAATGTCCCAGTTTTCCCACATCCCCTCCAACATTCATCGTTATCTTTTCCTGTCATTTTAGGATGGCCATCTATTTTCAAACACGGAGTCATAAAAGAGAATCAGAAGAAATGCTGTCATCAAAGAGATATAAGGATGAAAAAGATCAGACTGGTCATTTTGGAGAATTAAGAGCCTGAGAAGTAAAATAATTTGCCTAAAATCACAAATAATATGAAAGGATGAGCAATGACTCTGCCCAAATCCCCTGACAAGAAGTCAGTCTACTGTTTTCTTCTCTAGCACCATGTTTCCTCAGTATTTGCCAAAGGAGGAATTCCAAGAACTCAAAAACTTGCAAGGACAAAATATGGTCATTCTGGGGAGTTCACTTAGCATTTTCATGGGTTCCTTGAGATACAGCCTTCTCTGCCACCAGAATACACTTTAATTCAACAACTACTTATCAAGTGCTGACTGTTCAAGGCTCAGTGCTAGATGGTAGGGCTATGAAGTCAAAAGAAAGGTACTTACTCTCAAGGAGCTTATGTTTTACCAGAAGTCCTTTGCAGAGTCTGGACATTGGCCTGCCAACTGGGGTAAAGTAGTAAAGATTTCTGAATGTAGCGCGAGGTTTGATTAGATGACTTGTAAAGATTTTTTTCAACTCCATTATATATGAATAATTGATTTGTTGAAAAAAAAGAATGAGTGAAAGAAAGAAAAGGAAGGAAGGAAGAAGGAAATAAAAAGAAAGAAGGAAAGGAACAAACAAAAATATTTATTAAATATCTACCATGTACTAAGCTCTATGCTAGTTTTGTGAATAATGTCAGAATTTGAACTTCAGGATAATTTTTTTCTGACATTAAAAAGGGTATTGATGAAATCATATACCCAATCATTTGTTTTATTAGAGGTTAAATTAGAATTAGAGATTAAAAGAAGATTGACATTCATATTCTCATTTTCTTACAGATTAATGTACCCTCGATTGCTTTATCTATAAATTGGGAATTAAATTTCCCAGGTTCTAGAGTTTAGCATTTTGTCACTTACTTTCAGTGAGAAGGGGTAATTTTATTGATTTACTTAATCAATCTTATCCTTTCAAATGTAATACAAGATAATCTATTTATTTAAATATTTATCATATGTTTTATTATATTACTATATGTTGAATTCAAGGTCTATCATTCCATAGAATAAAACTAAGGTGTCTACCTTGTTAGCATAAAATTACTGTCAAAGGGCTTTGTAATGAAAAATAACTAATCAGAAGAAAACTGCTAGGCCTTCTTAGTGTGTTATATACATAATATAAAGAGGAAAGTTACAAGAAAAGAAAATTAAAGAGATCTACTAGAAAATAATGAAAACCAATGTCCTTTAAGATAAGCTTTTCATTAAGCCAAAAAAAAGTATGAATTTAGCAAAATATTTCTTTTTAGGGGGGGCATAGATTAGATCTGTAGTTAAAATCAGGTAGGTATTGTAATATATACAGTGATAGATTTGGAATCATGAAAACCTGCCTCACACCCGTACTAGCTATGTAACCATGGGCAATTCATTTAACTTCAGTTTTTTTTCATCTGTAAAAAAAGGATATAATAATAGCAGCATTCATTTCCCAGAATTGTTGTGAGAATCAGATAAAATGTCATATGTATAAAAATAGTTTATAAACCTTAAAGCAGTATTTAAAGGCTAGTTCTTATTATTTCATCAGTGTAGGGAAGTTTTGGTGTTAAAATTCTTTCCATAGATGTACAATGGCAAATCTTGAGGTTTTAAAGAGTCTGTTGAGGACACAGAAAGGCTAAGGGAGTTGTTTATTGTGCAGAGATAGTATGAATCAGAAGCAAGATTTGAAACTAGGGCTCTCTGACTCCAAGGCCCACTCTCTGATCACAATACCATTTCATTTCTCATTCTCATGTTTATATAATGCACTTAGTCATTATATAATTAGTCAGAAGATCATAGAAAGGATCTTTGAAATCGCTGAACATAAGCTCTTCAGACTTGCTTAAGAAAGTATGTTTCATATTCCATTCAATAAATGTGTTATGAATGTATAAAGCAAAAACAACATTTTTCTTAGGTGAACTAAAGTTTTTCTTTGAAATAACCTTTTCACCCAAAGGAGTGAATGAATAACAAATCTTTTTTAAAAATGTATCTATTGGTCTTTCCATGCAAATAAGATGACCTTTTGTGAGGCTGATTGGAGTTATAAGTTCTTCTTACCAAGTGGGTGACAGTGAATGGGACTTAACATGAGGGAAAGATGGGAACTAGAGAATATCTCCAAGGAAAAGGCTGTATCAGTTGTATATTGCATTTGTACATAAATAGAGATTGTAAGATGAAAATTTTTATTTCAAAATAAAATTTTAATATCAGTAATTATTTGTTAAAATATTTTCATGCACAGGGAAATTAAGATAAAATTATTAAAAATTATTAGAAAATTATTGGGCCTTTTGATTTATCTGGTCTATCATAATAAGAAAGAAAGGGAAGGAATATATTACTAAAAAAAGTGCTTTGCTTTGTCCCGCCTACAAAGAAAATACAATAACTCTTCTCTGAGATGGGAGGGAACTTGAAAAAAATTGCATTAACAATATATAGAAGTAAATATAAGATCATATGACAGGAAATGAAAGACCACCAAAATGTCATAAAAGGACAACTGGTACAAGTCAATAGACTTGGGCTTTAGATCAGCTCTGTATTTAACTAGCCTTCTATATTTAAACAAAGATTTTTATATCTTTCAAATGAGATACCTAGTCCAGATGATTCCATTTCTAAGATACTATATATTTAAGAAATAGCATGAAAGATACTATACATTTAAAAATAGCATGATCTAATCCCAATATGAAATCAGAGTATGACATCATCTAGAGCAGTTCTAGTCACTGAAACTCAAGAAAGAAACTAAGGATCTAGAAAAGGTACAATAAGACCAACTAAAATGGTCACTCATTGACTCACTCAACAAGCACTGATTATGTGCTATATGCTAGGAACTATCAGTCAACTCATATTTATTAAGCATTTACTATATACTAGGTGGGCAGCTAGGTGATGCAAAGTCAGGAAGACTCATCTTCCTGAGTTTAAATCTGGCCTCTGACAGAGGTCTGTGGTCAGATCATCCAGTTTCCTCATCTCTAAAATAAGTTGGAAAAGAGAACCACTTCAGTATTCTTGACACCCCAAAACCCTAAAACTCCCCAAATTTCATAAAGCCGGCAAAATAACTAACATAACAACAAAAACCAACTAAACAACTACCAAAAATGTGCTAGATAACTGGGCTAAACTTGGAGATAGAAAGATGGACAATAATAATACAATCCCTGACCTCAAGAAATTTACATTATATTGGAGGAGACAATATGCACATAACTAGGTACAATGAAGATATATGTGTGTGCATATATACATAATGTGTGTGATGTCTGTGTGTGTACATACAAAAAAAAGAGCAAGAGAGACAAAGAGAGATATAAACTGAAGATAATCAAAAGAGGGAAAACACTAGTAGTGGGAGTGGGAGCAAGGAAAGATCTGCAGAAGGTGAAATTGGAGCTGAGTCTTAAAAGAATACAGAGAAGCCCAAAGGTGAGTGTGAAGAGGAAGACATTATAGTCCTGGGACATAGTCAAGAAACAGAATGTCATATATGAAGAAATATAAGAAGTGTTGTTTTATCATAGAATATGTAGAAAGGAATAAAGTATAAAAAATCTGAAAAGGTAGGAAAGGGTCAAGTTGTGAAGGGCTGTGTGAAGTTTTGAGGATACAAAGAGAAAATTAAAACACATCCTCAAGGAGCTTCCATTCTTATCAGTGGGAAAACAACTTGGACACATAAGTAATTTTGTTAGAAAATAGACTAGTTTTAACAGAAGTGGGGCAGAGCCAAGATGGCAGAGTGAAGATGTAACTCTCTGTGTCCTCCTCTGACCTTCTCTCAAATCAACAGCAGATTAAGCCTCTGAACTGATTTTTAAGTCAAAGAATCCAGAAATATTTGGACTACGAAACATTCCTTGCAGAAGGTACCTTTGAAGAGCTTCATAGCAGGTCTGTTTTAGTCAGGCAAGGGGTTGAGCAGTTTGCCGGGTGTCCAGAAGACAGGACAGGAAACTGGGCAGGACTCAGCGTGGCAGAGATTCTAAACACCTGGGGAGTCTATCTGAGGCACTGGGGACACTCTGCCCTAATTGCAGGCAGGTTCTTTGGCAGATCTGCCTTTTTGTAAAAGGCAGATTGTAACTCTCTGCAAATGCAAGGTCTTAGCCCTACCGGCCCAGCACTGGAAGTTAATTATATGAATTGCACCAGGGCAAACTACCACAGCCGCCACTTCTCGGCTTTAAGCAGATCCCAAGCTTTTTAAAAAAAATGAGTAAGAAACAGAAGAGAGCTCTCACCATAGACAGCTTTTATGGAGAGATAGAAGGGCAGACCCCAGATCCTGAGGTTCCTATAGGCGAAGCAACTCCAGAGAAAGCCATCAAGGGAGATATGACCTGGTCCCCCTTTCACAAGGCCTTCCTGGAAGACTACATAAAGAATCTCAAAAGAGAGCTAGAT
>JAJPUD010032552.1:0-11855 GCA_023553655.1 Myrmecobius fasciatus
CTGTGAATATATCCATGCATTTTGTTTTCCTTCTTAGGTTGTTTTTTCTTCTTCTCTTTCTAGATCTGATGTTTCTTATGAAGTAAGATAACTATATAGATATGTATACATGTATTGTATTTGTCATATAATTTATCCTATTTAGCATGTATTAGATTACCTGTCATCTAGGGGTGGGGGATGGGGGAAGGAGGGGAAGTGCTTGGGGAAAAAAGTTTTTGCAAAGGTCAATATAGAAAAATCACTCATATGTTTTGTAAATAAAAAGCTTTATAAAAAAAAATTGCTCTCCACAATGGTTGGATTCATTCACAATTCCACCAACAATGTATCAATGACCCAGTTTTCTCACATCCCCTCCAACATTCGTCATCATCTTCTCTAGGCATCTTAGCCAATCTGACAGGTGTATAGTGGTATCTCAAAGTTGCCTTAATTTGCATTTCTCTGATCAATAGTAATTTGGAGCACCTTTTCATATTACTAGAAATAATTTTAATTTAATATGAACTGTCTGTTCATATCTTTTGACCATTTATCATTTGGAGAATGGCTTGAATTCTTATAAATTTGAGTCAATTCTTTATATATTTTAGAAATGAGGGATTTATCAGAGCCTTTAAATGTAAAAATTATTTCCCAATTCATTTATTCCCTCCAAATCTTGTCTGCATTACTTTTGTTTGTACAAAACCTTTTTAATTTAATATAATAAAATTATCTATCTGGTGTTCAATTAAGAGTTCCAGTTCTGTTTTGGACACAAATTCCTTCCTTCTCCACAGATCTGAGAGGTAAATGATCCTATGTTCCTCTAATTTGATTATAATATCACTCTTTATATCTAAATCATGAACCCATTTAGATATTATCTTGGTATGTGGTGTTAGGTATGAGTTAAGCCCTAATTTCTTCCATACTAGTTTCCAATTTTTTCAAATAGTGAGTTCTTATCCCAAAATCTGGAGTCTTTGGGTTTGTCAAACACTAGATTGCTATAGTTATTGCCTATTTTGTCCTGTGATCCTATCAATAGGCTCTTTTTTAATAGAAAAGGCATATTCTGTCATTTGGTTGTCCATGACCTTCTTAAACTGTCAAGCCATTATGCTAAACACATTATGTTTGTGAGTTCTTCACACAACATTACTGCCACTTTCTATTTAACTAAGAGAGTTTGAGTTGAAAGCTCAATAGGCACAATCCTTCTTCAACTCCACCTCCAAGAGGAGGAGAAATACCCAAGATTCATTAAAAGCACTCCCTTCTCCTGGAGGTCTTTACTGGATCCTCCAGTTGTTGGTGCATTCTGATACAGGATTACATTGTGTCCATTTAGTATGAGTCCTACAATTACAATACATGCCACAAAAATGTTAACATGTTCACACTTGTACATAAAAATGTTTATTATATTTTATCATGTATCACATGCTTCTTGTGCATCATTACATACATGTATATATGTATTGTGTTTCTATGTGTAGATATTTTTGTAAGTATAAATTCCAGTGAAATGAAACAAGACTATGTGCTTGTTTCCCATGCTTTTTAGCGTGATGTTTTTAGCCATGTTGTCAAATGCCTTCAGTGAGGATGAACCTGCCATCAGGATCAGCTACTTCATTAATGGTAAATTCTTCAACTTGAAAAGGCTACAAGGCAAAAACTAAAGTGCAGGGAATGTTGGTGCATGATTTTTTGTTCACAAATGATTATACACTCAATGCACCCTCTGAAGCAGAGATACAAAAAGTATGGGCCAGTTTTCTGTTGCTTATGCTAATTTTGGCTTAACATTTAACACCCATAAAACACAGGTTTTCCATCAGCTAGCATCACATCAACCATATGTGGAAATATTGGTTCTAGCAAATGGAGAAATTTTGAATGCTGTGGATAAGTTCATTTACTTAGGCCGTCCACTTTCTAGGGATGTACACATTGACAATGAGTTGGCACACCTATTGCCAGAGCTAGCTTGTTTAAGAGGCTCTGGGGAAAAGTATGGGAAAGAAGAGGTATTAGACTAATTAAACAAATGGAAGATATACAGAGCTGTTATAGTAATCTCCTTGGTGTATGTTTGTGAAACTTGGGTGGTAGCAGGGCCATACTAGGAAACTTAATCACTTCCATGTGACCTGTCTTATGAAGATTCTGAAGATCACCTGGAAGGATAAGTTACCAGACAGTCAGGTCCTTTCTCTAATAAAACGGCCAAACATTTAAACTCTCTTGAGAACAACTTTGTTGGGCTGGCCATATTGTTTGAATAACAAATGTACATTTGCCAAAAAGATTATTTTAGGAAGAACTCACACTAGGCAAATATTCACTTCATAGCCAGAAAAGGCAATCTCACTTAATAATTATAGAAATGCTGAATGCTAGGGAAGACACTTACACAGGACTACCCTGTATGACATGCCCTCATCAGAAAAGGCTTGGTACTCTATGAGTAAAGCACAATTGAATTAGTTCAGAAGAAAGGTAAGATATGCAAAATTAGAGAAACCACTCCAAATGTTTAAATGGATTATTTGTGCCTGACCTGTGGGAGAACATTCTGAATAGGTATTGGTCTGATCAGTCACAGTTAGACACACTGTAACTTGACTCTAACATAGTGATGTCATTTTAAGAACAAAGGACAACAGCCAACCCTGTATATACATATTCTTACCTGATGGAATATAAATTCCTAGAGTTATCTCATTCTTGTCTTAGTACTTATGAATATCAAATGCTTAATCAATGTTGATTAATTGGTCATTCTTTTCTCTTTCAAAATCCCTCAGGGCATTCATTCAAATGAATATGAAAAGTTTGACTTTCATTATAGTTTTTGTTTTAATTATAATGAGAGTAAAGTTTAAGATTTATTTTAAAGGGGAGATTTCATTTTTATTTATACTTTTGATGTATTGTACTGATGCATATTATCTTTATATCATATTCATTTCTGGAGAAGCTGTATTTTTACTATGATAAATTTTCAAGTAGCTGAGTATATTATACTTGTTATGGAAAAAATACATCTCTGTATGGAAATGAAGTTTAAATTAGTTTTATGGTTAGATGATATTTTTTTCTCAGAAATTTTCAGGTATAAAAATATTAACTAGAAAAAAAGGAGGATCCAGTGAGAGAGAAAGTCAGAAGCAATATTTGGAATATTTCTGTTCAGGGAATTGAATGAATTAAGATGGTGAAAGGAATGAGATGGGAGGAAGTCTGACTTTAGAAGTATTTGTGTGAGGTGGTGATGATCAGTCCAGAGAAATGTGTGCAGTTACAGAAGAAATGAAGAGGAAAAAATTGAGTGGGAAATGGCAGAAAGAGAGCATGTTGGTAATGATTTCTTTTTCATCTCTGATCGAATGAATTAATAAAGTCATTTTTCTCTTTGTTCAGGTATTAGTTTTGATATTTGCATTCACAAATATCTTCAAGGAACTAGATAATACCTTATATGCCTTGCTTCTGCTGATGCCCATGAAAATATATACATATATCTCTAGCTGCATGGATGAATCTATATAGCTCGATATATGTATTCATATGTATATAATAGCACAACAGTCACAAAGTGGTTAGGAGAAAGAAAGACTAGCTTTTGCTGAGAAGATTGTAAAAAAGAGGAAACAGAATAAAAATATAGATTTATACATACTATTTCCTGAGAACTACTACCATCTACTAGTACATATTAGATATGCATTAGGTAGGATGCCTTCTAATATCCCTTCCAACTCACAAACCTGTGGTTCTATTACTCTAGCCCTAAGAAGAGTTAGATTTTGTCCTTCACTGTAGTCTCTCTCCATCTCTGACAAATTCATAGAGAAGATCAGCTCAATTTTTTTTATCCAAACACTGAAGTATAATGTTGTGATAAGAACATAGAATTATAATCATGAAACAAAACTTTATGGAGCAGCTAAGTGGTGCAGTGGATAGATCACCAGCCCTCAAGTCAGGAGGATCTGAGTTCAAATCTGGTCTCAGACACTTAACACTTCCTAGCTGTGTGACCTTGGGCAAGTCACTTAACCCCAATTGCCTCAGGAAAAAAGAAAGAAAGAAAGAAAAAGAAACAAAACTTTACCTTCTCAGGTTCTTCATTTATAAAATGAGACGTTTGGACAAGATGAACTTTTAAGTTTCTACCTATTATCTTGTGATCTTACTCTAAGATCTTACATTCTAAGAAAGGAGCCCAGATGTGGATGAATATATTGACACTAAAGCAAAACAATAAACTAATACAAGAATTATGTACTAGTTTATGGTTAGTAATGGTTATGTAAGTTAAGAATAAGTTTGTTTCAATGTAAGGAGTAAGGGTAAACATGTAATAGGAAACAAATATTAACTCTGAATACGGTGGAGCTTATGCATATTTGGAGTTACCTGATTTGATTTAATTACTTCAGCAAATATTTATTAGAGTCTACCATGTCTAACATACTTTGCTGGAGAGCTAGGAAAATTCAAGGAAATAGGTGACAACATCTTTTTTCTTTAGAAGTTGCATTCTGGGGACAGTAATAAGATGTGTACACATATAACTTAAATAAACTTATCATATAATAATTACAGAAGCCAATTCAAAGAAAATACTATGACTTTGAGACAAAGATCATTATCAGCTATAGAAAGTAAGAAAGCTTTTATGGAGAGGATAGTATTTAAAATGGGTTTGTATGAAGATACCCAAGAGCCTCTCAACCCTAATAAACAAAGAAGCCTAGGAAAGCTAAAATAACAATAACAACAACAACAATAATAATAATAAACAAATTTCTGACCCAAACCCTTTGTTTTTTTCATGCAGTGAAAGGAGTGAGAGGAAGTTGAATATTAACTATTTTCCAATTCCCTGGGAGTCTTCTCCCCACTCCCCACCCCCACTAGTGTGAGCAGTGTTAGTCCCAACTTCCAGGTTCCTTCTCTTTTGCCTAATGCTTTGTCTTGCTATAACCAGATAATAACTATATAAAGACCCAGAAGAATATATTGGGTAAGTAGAGTGTTCTTTCTGATCAAGGCTCCAGTGTGATATATCCAACTCTACCTGGGTCCCAGATTTATTTGGAAGAATGAAGAATTCCTTGAAAGAACAGAAGAAACATTCTAGATGATCTTATGAAATCACCGGCTTCTTTTCTCTCTAACTTCAGCACAGTTGAATGTAATCAGGACCTTCCTCAAATTCTCCTATATCCTGCACTTATCCATGATGGAGAGATCTTTTCATTCTGACAAAATAATGAAAGTAAAAGCAACAATTAAGGTCAATAGCAGTAGAGGCAGCTAAGTGATGCTTTTGAAAGCTGAGCCTGAGTTCAAATTCAGCCTCAGACATTAACTAGCTATGAAACTCCAGGCAAATCATTTAACCTCCATTTGCCTGTTTCCTCTACAATAAAATGACAATAATAATGGTTACTTCCAGTGTTGCTGTGAGGATTACTTGAGATAATATTTATAAAGCAATTAGCCTGGCCTTTATGGTTGTTGTTCAAATGTTTAGTTGTGTCCAACTCTTTGTAATGTCATATAACATTTTCTTGGCAAAGATAATGGAGTAGTTTGCCATTTCCTTCCCTATTTATGTTATATTGTTCAGTGAATAAAGTGCTGGGCCCCAAAAGGGGAAGACCTGAATTCAGATCTGCCTTCATGCAATCACTAGCTGTGTGAATCTGGACAAATCAAGTAATTTCTACTTTCCTAATTCACTGGAGAAGGAAATAGCAAATCAAGAAAATCTAAAACAGAGTCTTGAAGAATCATACATAACTAAACTACAACATTAATCTACAATATAAATCCCCCACATTATTAAATAGTATTAAAGATTCACTACTAAAATGAATTAGTAATTTTGGCATCTTTGTTGTTAACAGATTGAAAGCAAAAGCTATTGAAGAAAAGGATAGAAAGGGAGAAATAGCTTTAAAAAATGTTTCTTTCTTTGCCCACCTAAGTTAAATATTCATTGCAATTCTGCTTCTCCCATGATTAATAGACTCATGTCCCACTTCTGCTTTATGCAGTTAGGCACAAAAACTAACACAGAAATTAAATTGCCATAATGAGCAAATAGTTCAAAGAATTCTGGCAAGAATTATTATTCTTATATATTCTTATATATCTTATTTTGTGTTTAGTTTTTAATTGAGAGTAGGACTCTCTCCAGCTTTTCTCTTCCCTTCTGGATTTGTTTAAAATATTTGTCATCTGCTATCCTGTAAAGATTTGCTTTAATATTGCTGGCACTATTTTAAAATGTTGTTTAGTTGAGAATGTAAAGTGCCAAGTTCTGCTCTTGTAGTTATTAGGGCATGGGGAGGTCAAAGGAAAAGACAGAGCAAAGAAGTTTTAAAGATAACATAATACAAAAGAGAGCTAACCTCTTTTAGTCAAGGTTGAGTTCCATTCTTTATACTTTATTAGGTACACATTGTCTTCCCCATTTGAATATAGTTAAAGAGTATTTTTGGTTTTTCTTTCTATTCTCAATGCTTGAAAATACAGTCAATTGTTAACTTTCACTAAGGGTAATGTTCTAGAAATTAAATAAAATTCAAAAGTATGAAGACTGATACTTCAAATCTATGGGAAATAGGGGTTGGGGTCTGACAACCACCAAACACTGTCATCTTTCTCTAGATATTGCTGAAAATACACTTTCTGCATGCCACTTTTTGTCTATATAATTTGTTTTGCTTTTATTTAAAATTAAATGAAAAATAAAAAAAAAAGAAAATAGAAAAAGAAAGAAAAGGAAAACAAAACAAAACAAAATGCAACACAACACAAAATTGGCCCGTACTCAGCAGAACATCTTAGAGGATCAAAATATGTGACAATAAATTCTCTTTCAAGAAAGCATATATAATAATAGAAGAAATTATATTCATGGCCTTCCATCTTTTCTCTGCTTACTTATGGATTATCCTTTTGTTTTCTGCTGTGTACTTTTTGCTTTATTCTTTTCCCCCTTTTATCTTCCCCCCAGGATCACTCCCAAGCAGGCTACATTTAAGCTTGGATATATATTTGTGTGTGCTTAAAAAAATTACATATATATATATATCATTGTAACATTCACTTTTTTAAAAATTGACTTCCAAATTTTCTCCCTCTCATCTCCCAGTCCTTCAGAAGGCAAGCAATATGACATTTAGATATGAAGTTAAGCAGAACATATTTTCATATTACTCATATTGCAAAAGAAAGCATACACACAAAGCTCTAAAAAACAAATAACATTTAAAAATGGTATACTTAAACCCATACTGCCATTTAATAACTTCTTTCTGTGGAGGTAGATAGCATTTTTCATCATTCAACCTTTGGAATTAACTTGGATCATTGCCTTGAACAGAGTAAAGTCTTTCATAGTTGGTCATCTTTACACTATTGATACTATTGTGTATTTCATTGTTTTGGGTCTGCTCACTTTACTTTGCATCAGTTCATAAAAATCTTCCCAGGTTTTTCTGAAAGAATCCTGCTCATTACTTCTAATAGCACAATAGTATTCCATCTACAATAGCACAACTTGGTCAGCCATTCTCCAACTGAAGGTCTGCTATTCTTCCAACACAAAACTCTATCTCCTTCTCTACACCTTTGCAATGGCTCCTTCCTATTCCTAAATACAGAAATATACTTCTTTGTGACTGAAATATCTTTGCTTTTACCTCTTAGGATCCTTTTTGTCCTTTAAAACTGCTTAAGTGCCAGTTTCTATATTAAGCCATTCCTGATTACCTACACTGTTACTCCCCTAACTTCCAACTGAAAAAAACAAAACAAAACAAAACAAAAAAAAACCTTCATATGTGCTTTTCTTTTATTTTATTTTTTTTATTTTTAGCATAACATGATATGACTATAAAAGGTCATACAAAAATTAGAAGACAATGTTAGCTATCATTAAGCTTAGAATTCTTACATAAACAAGATAGAAATTGAACTAAAAGAAAAGTATGACAATAAAAATATAAAAAAAGTTTATGCACAAATAAAAATGTATTTTTAATGAGAAAGGTAACAGTCAGGAAGAATCTTCGCAGCAAATTTCATTGAAAAAAGTTTAAAATATGATTCCCTTTGAAGCCCCTACTTACTTGATAAATCTTTGATTTTATAACAATGCATAAATTGTACTATAAAATTTTGACTACCCTCAATATCACCCACATATGAAATATATGAACCTAGGACAATAATTTCAGTGGCTGTAAAAAAAAGAGGGAAGGCACATTTTTATAGGGCTTTAAATGATATTTTAAACCCAAAAGCATAGACTCAGACTTTATGGAGGAGACTGTGAAAATTACATGTGTTTCAATAGACATGGCATTTAGTAGTGACTTACCCAGAGTGCTATATTTCCATATAGCACATAAAGGTTCATAAGAATTTAAGAGACAATTAAAGAAGCATAGATGAGACAGATATGAATATAGAGAAACAATCATTAAAAGGAAAAAAAGTAGCTTCTAGGTAAAGTATTTTTAATGGCTGAGAAGGAAGATAGATATGCATGCAGAAGATAAGCTTGTCAATACAGAGTTGTACTGTGAAGATAAGTAAACCCTGGGAGCCAAATAAAACAATCAACCATGCAGATATGATGCCCCCCTGGTTAAACTTCATGAGGACTACTCAAACTGAAAAATTACATCAATATACTACTATACCAGATTTCTTAATTGCTTTTGGCACGAGTGTTTCATAAACATATGCATCACTACCCTTTATTCTGTGCCCACTATTGCCATGAATACTTTGTGCATGGACTACAACAAAGCATTTTAATGCTTTCTGTGGATGTTTGCTTGCATTTTGTTTTCCTTCTTAGGTTGTTTTTTTTTTCCCTCTTTTTCTAGATCCAATTTTTCTTGTGCTGCAAGATAACTGTATAGATATGTATGTATATATATAACATATATATATATATATTAACATACATAACATGTATTAGACTACCTATCATCTAGGGGAGGAGGTGGGGGGAAAAAGGGAAAAATTTGGAAGAGAAAGTTTTGCAAAGGTCAATGTAGAAAATTAACTCATATGTTCTGTAAATAAAAAGCTTTAATAAAAAAAAGTAAAAACAAATTTAAAAAAATACTTTGTACACTAATGTGCTTCATGTTTCCAGGGAACAGTATTTTTAAGTCACTGTGCTTATTCTGTCATCTTAATTTTTTACTAAAAATTAATTGTCTATAAACTGAGTGATAATAGGAACCACAACAGTATGGCTCGTTAGATAAAATTCTAAGAGTGGATTCATCTTTAAATCTTTTTTTATTTCAATTTCTAAACATGTTTTTAATAATTGCCTTTTATTTTCAAAACATATGCAGATATAATTTTCAACATTCACCCTTGCAAAACCTTGTTCCAAATTTTTCTTACTCCTTTTCCCTACCACCTCCCCTAGATAGCAAGTAATCCAATATATGTGAAATATATATGATTCTTCTAAACATATTTCCACATTTATAAAGATCAGATCAAAAAGGAAAACAAAATCAGAAAAAAGTCAAGCAAACAACAACAACAACAAAAAAATTGAAAATACTATCCACATTTAGGCCCCTTTCTGGATGCAGATGGCTCTCTCTATTACAGGTTTATTGGGATTGGCCTGAATCACCTCATTGTTGAAAAGTCAAGTCCATCAGAGTTGATCATCACATAATGTTATATAGACAATTGTCTCACATTTATAAGAATTCAAGCCATTCTCCAATTGATAAATGGTCAAAGGATATGAACAGACAATTTTCAGACGATGAAATTAAAACTATTTCTAATCATATGAAAAGGTGCTCCAAATCACTATTGATCAGAGAAATGCAAATTAAGACAACTCTGAGGTACCACTACATTCCTGTCAGATTGGCTAAAATGACAGGAAAAGATAATGATGAATATTGGAGGGGATGTGGGAAGACTGGGACACTGATGCATTGTTGGTGGAGCTGTGAACAGATCCAACCATTCTGGAGAGCAATTTGGAGCTATGCTCAAAACGTTATCAAACTATGCATACCCTTTGACCCAGCAGTGTTTCTATTGGGCTTATATCCCAACAAAATCATAAAAGAAGGAAAGGGCCCCACATGTGCAAGAATGTTTGTGGCAGCTCTTTTTGTAGTGGCTAGAAACTGGAAACTGAGTAGATGCCCATCAATTGGAGAGTGGCTGAATAAATTATGGTATATGAATGTTATGGAATATTATTGCTCTGTAAGAAACAACCAGCAGGACGATTTCAGAGAGGCCTGGAGAGACTTGCATGAACTGATGCTGAGTGAGATGAGCAGAACCAGGAGATCGTTGTACATGGCAACAACAGTACTATATGAGGATCAGTTCTAAAGGACATGACTCTCTTCAACAATGAAATGCTTCAAACCAATTCCAATTGTTCAGTGAAGAGAGCCATATACACCCAGAGAGAGGGATGTGAAATGTGGACCACAACATAACATTTTCATGTTCTCTATTGATGTTTGCTTGCATTGTATTTCCTTTATTGGATTATTCTTTCTTATAGATACAATTTCTCCTGAACAAAAAAATGATGTGTGGCAATAACTATACATATATTCGATTTAAGTATTCTAACATAATTATCATGTAGTGGATATCCTGCTATCTAGGGGAGGGGTGGGGAGTAGAGGGGGGGAAATTTGTAACAGAAAGCTTTGTAAGGGTTAATGTTTAGGAATTACCCATACATATGTTTTGTAAATAACAAGTATTAATAAAAAAAATAAAAAATAAAAAAAAAGATCATCACATAATGTTGCTGCTGGTGTGTACAATGTTCTCTTGGTTCTTCTCATTTCACACTTAGCCTCAAGTCAAGTAAGACTCTCCAGGCCTCTCTGAAATCATCCTGCTGATTGTTTCTTATAGAACAATAATATTCCATAACATTCATATACCATAATTTATTCAGCCATTCTCCAACTGATGGTCATCCACTCAGCTTCTAGTATCTTGCCACTATAGAAAGGGCTGCCAGTAGAGACAGTGCTGGATCAAAGGGTCTGCACAGTTTGGTAGCCCTTTAGGCATAGTTCCAAATTGTTCTCCAGAATTGTTGGATCAGTTTACAACTCTGCCAACAATATATTAGTGTTCTAGTTTTCTTCCTTCCCCACTAATATTCATCATTATCTTTTCCTGTCATCTTTGCCAGTCTGAGAGGTATGTATTGGTACCTTAGAGTTGTTTTACTTTCTCTTTCTCTAATCAAAGTTAATGTAGAGCATTTTTTCATGTAACTAGGAATAGTTTCAATTTCTTCATCTGAAAGTTGTCTGTTCCTGTCCTTTGACCATTTACCAATTGGAGAATAGCTTGAATTCTTATAAATTTGAGTGAATTCTCTATATATTTAAAAATGAGGCCTTTATCAGAATCCATGAATGTAGATTTTTCCCCCAGTTTGTTGCTTACCTTCTAATCTTGTCTGCATTGGTTTTGTTTGTACTAAGACTTTTAAAATCAATAAAATCAAAATTACCCATTTTGTATTCCATAATTCTTCTTTGGCCAGAAATTCCTTCCTTCTCCTTGCAGGTCTGAGAGGTAAATTATTATTTGTTCTTTTTTCTGATTTACTTATAATATCACTCTTTATATCTAAATTATGAACGCATTTTGATCTTATCTTGTATGGGGTGTTAAGTAAGGGTCAATGCTTACTTTCTGCCATACTAATTTCCAATTTTCCCAGCAATTTTTTTGTCAAATAGTGTTTTTTTTTTTAAATTCTAGAAACTAGGGTGTTTGCATTTATCAAATAC
>JAJPUD010032553.1:0-11854 GCA_023553655.1 Myrmecobius fasciatus
TGCATTTCTCTGATCAATAGTGACTTGGAGCACCTTTTCATGTGACCGGAAATAGTTTCAATTTCTTCGTCTGAAAATTGTCTGTTCATATCTTTTGACCATTTGTCAATTGGAGAATGGCTTGATTAATTCTCTTTTTTGCCTTTACTTCTGTATCTTGTGTATATCGTAAATATATATATATTATATATTGTTCAATTTATTCCTTTTCTTTAGACAATATACCCTTTTATTCCCCATTATTATTATTTATCTTTAGGTAATCAAATTACATATTTAGGGAGGATCAATAAGTATAATCTCTGCTAGGCCTAATTCCATTGTAAAATTAATTCCAATTTTAGGCAAAGAGCATTTTATCTATATTTCTCTGATTTTTTAAAATTCCACTCCCTTAAAATCAAGAGGGCATTTTAGATTACATTGTATTTCCTCCCATTTCTATTACAAATGCAAAAGTAGAACATTTTTTGCCCACTAACACACATATTATATTGTATAATTCTCATCTGCATAAATGTTAAATCTCTTAAATAGACAAGCTTTATGAATTTTTGTGTCATTCAAACTTGGTATGCCCTATGGCAATTTTCTTCAATTTTGAATAAATAATTGACTTATTTGCCACATTGTTCAATCTTCTTTCCTCCCTCCATCTCTCCTTCCCTTATTCTGGCACCTTTTGCTTGTGTGAATCTTAAAAAATGACAGCCTCTTAGTGCCTCTAGTAATTCTCAAAAACTATACAATTTGTAGGGAAGTTACCAATTCTTTTTTTTAACTACATAAACTATGTGGTAGTGGAATTCAATAGTATTAGAACTAAGTTCAAATCCTAATTTTGTTTTTCATTCAAGTAAATCATTTCACCTCTGGGCTTCAATTTTCTTACAAAATGAAAATTATGAAGCTAGTTGGTATTTAAGTTTCATTACAGCTCCAAATTCTCTCTTTGTCTCTCTGTCTCTGACTCTATCTTTCTCTGTGTCTCTGTCTCTGTTTTTCTCTATTCTTTCTCTCTTTCTTCCTCCCTTTCTTTATCTCTTTCCTTCCCTCTCTCTCCCTCCCTTAAGTATTCCCTTTTTCCTTCCCTCCCTCCTTTTTCCTACCTCTAGCCCTCTCTGTCTCTCTTTCCCTCCCACTTCCCACACCCTCTCCATCTTCTCTCTCTTCTTTCTCTTTTTCTGTTATATAGATAAATAATTGGAAATCACAGTAAGGGTATTTCTTGAGCTGATTATTATATTGAATTTGTATAAATGACTTTGATATTAGAAGTGATGTCATGATCATTGTGGATTAATCCTGAACAAATTGGATCCTAAAATGTTGGAAGACAGAAAAATAGTTTTCTTGAAATGATTTTTAGCATATCAAATAAGGGAGTCTGTGGAACTTAACAGAGACAACTGCAAAAAGACAAATACTAGCAAAACACATGAACAACAATATAAAGTTCAAGTTGAAATTTATTATACAGTTCTATGAGTTTTGTCACAAAATTTATTTTTATTGTTATTACCAATATAAATCATATACATCTATATTTAAGACCACCTTGTTATTCAGTCATACTTGACAATTATCTCCATTTGTATTCTGTACTCTCATCTTCTTATCTTTGTTCACAAGATTGTGGAAATTCATTATACATAGAATTTCTATAGTAATGAGCCCCTCCAACATTGGATTTTGAGTAGAACTTCCTATATGCCTTATATTTCACTTTTTACTATTGCTTTTTATGTCTGAATTTTATTTCTCTAGTAGAGTTGTTTCACGAGGGTAAGGATATAATTTTGGCATATCCTTTTGTTCCCAGAACATCTATCAGTGTTCTGCATTATGTAAGAGACACTTAATAAATGTTTGTTGGAATTAAACTCATTTTTATTTATCTGGAAACATAGCCAAAGGCACAAAGCCAAGAACAAGGATCAATCAATAAGACTTAATCAAGGGGACATACAAAACCTCTCACTCACTATACAAATCTTTCTCTTTATTTCAACTTATGATTGATTCTGCTTTCTATGACCTGAGTGGGTGATGAGGGGAAGGAAATATCCAGATCATGACAGATAAGACTTTTAGTTTTTGTAAAGTACTACAATGTAATTGAAAAAATATATAATAATATTTTCTGTAAGTAAATTCATATTTTATAACTGCAAAAGGACTTAGCATTTAGAAATTATCTATTTTTTACACAGAGGGGAAATAGCTATAAAAAGTAAAGTCATTTTGCCAGTGTCACATTTTGGAGTTAATGACAAAACCAAGAGAAGAAACTAATTTTCTGTGCTTTTTATTTAATCTTAAAACTTAGAAGATTTTGTTAATATCTCTATGGCTTGTTTGCTTTATAACATTTTAAGTATGCAATAGACATTCCTAGTTTGTCCTCTTGTAAAGTTTTGTTGGAGAAATGACATCTCTTTTATTAATAATTAGAGAAATTCACATTTTTTTTCAAAAACCAACTTTTTGTTTCTAATTTTTTCAAAATTTTCAAAATTTCAGTTTTGTTACTTAATTGGGAATTTTTCAGATATTCAGTTTTAATTTCACATACAATTTATTTAATTATTATTTCTCTCTTATTTGATGAAAGCCTCCAAAGATGTAAATTCTTCCTTCAAAATTGTGATAGTTGTTTTGATGTTGTTTGATCAAACATGTGACACATGTTTGATATGTTGTTATATTATTATTTCTTTGATGCTTTTTTGTTTCTGTACTATATTCCTTGTTCCACTAGGTTTTTAGAAGTAAGCTTTTTGCCTTAAATTATTTTTAAATTCTTTTCAATGGATATGCTTTTGTTATATTAAAATTAATAAATTTTGTTTAGTATTTCTATTTTTCTATATGTTTATGCCCCAATAAATACATGGACAATTATTATAAAGATGGCATAAAATGATTTTATGTTCCCATTTTGTAGTCACTGAGATCTATAATATCTATATTTTATTTTTTTTTATTTCTTGTCAATCTTTGGATTTGTCTAGATCTGAAAGAAGTGCATCAAAGTCCTTACTATTATAATTTTCTTATTTCTAATCTGAGTGACTTTTCCTTTATGTATTTAAATGTTATTTATGCTATAATATATACATATGTTAAATATTCATTACCATATTTTTCCTTTTTTACCTTCAGAATATTTCTCAGGCTCTCAGAATTAATTTTTTGATATTTACATAGCTATCATCTTAATTCAGATTATTATCTCATACTTAAAATATTCCTAACTTTCTAAGAATTTTTCCTGCTTCAAGTCTCTACCAATTACAACCCATCCTCCATTGAACTTCCAAGGTAGTTTTTCTAAAGGAGAAATTTAACTATATATGAAAATCTTGCTCTAAGAGCCCTAGCAAACATCTATTGCCTCCAGAATCAACTCTTCTATTTGGCATTTAAAGTTCTGTACAACTTGATCTTATTCTTCATTTTCATTCTTCTATATTCCTTCTTTAATGTACCTTTAAGTCAGATAAGCTATCATATTTGAAGTCCCTAAAATACAACATTCCATTTCCAATTTCTAAGGTTTTGCACCACATGACAACCATGCCTTAAGTGCTCTGTCTCCTCAAGTCTGAGTCTCAATTTTCTTTGCTCCCTACATTAAGGCAAGTGCAGTTCTCAACTTCTTCACTTGTCCAGTCCCCTGCTATTACCTTCTCTTCTTTCCATAAACATTGTGTAATTTTTTGTATACCTAGGCATTTGCATGTTATCCTCCTCAGTCCTTCAGGATTGTTTTTGACTCTCTTTGTTTCCCCCAAGATTAGCACAATATCTATTATATGTTAATCTTCTAAATAAATTCTTGTTGCCCAAAACTTTTGGTCAATTTTATTAAAATGCTTTAAATAATAATGTTTACAAATAATGTATATGTCATCCAAACTATACATGTACACATATAATTTGAATAATATGCATATGTGTATTTAATTACTGGGATATCTATATCTGGAAAGAGAGAGAAGAGAGAGACAGAGACAGAGGCAGAGAGACTCTTCACAAGCTACAGATGACATATATATTATATTCCATGCTTTTAATAATGATAAGGACTGGATCTGTGATTTCACAGATGTAAAAAGCTCCAAGAAGAGAATTTCTTCAATTGTTTGGTAGCTTCTCTGAAACTTAGATTCTCACAGAGTTGCCAAGATAATGTTTAAAGTATTATAGAGGTTAAATTGCTCACATAATATCACAGAACCACTGTCTCAGAGGTGTAATTTGAATACAAGTCATTTCTCTATCCATTATGTCACTATGCCTCTATGTTTCTGATCCACAACAATATTTAAAACCATGGATGCTAGGGTATGGGACCCTGCTGAGAGGGAGTAGAGAAGCCATCTTGACCTGTGGTGCACAATAAGTTTTCTGCCACATTGCAGAAATGCCCTTGTTGAGCAAGCAGCACTTATGCCTGCCATGGAGATGGGTTGAGCCTGAGGACCACAGCTAGTTGCTCGTGAGCAGGGATGCCCTGACAGGGCCTCTCACCTGTGAGCGAGTTGCTGATGTGGCTGGGTTGGCTCTCCTCCCATTGGCAGAAACCATGCATACGCAAAGCCCACGAGCTGCTTCTCTGAATGGTGATTGGGGATTGTCCACTGTTCACACTCTGATCATGCTTGCAAAAATGTATATCAACAAGGCTGTGCAGCATAATAAATTGGAGCTCTTTTCACATCCTATAAGTTCCCCTGCCTCATTCATCTCACCTCTAAGATCAAAGGGCTGATACAAGGTGAGCTCTTAAATACAGATGCAACACATGGAATAAGAAGCTTTAAGAAAATACAGGTCATTTTAAGGTAGGAAGATATTATTTCCTCAAATTTCTCTTTAATGTTTTGACAATTTACACTAAAAATGGCTGCTTAATATGCCTATAGGGGAAAGGAATATGGGATAAGTATAAATGTAATTAGCGCTTTAAAAAGGTCTAATTATTTCATGAAAATAAATTAAATCTTCTCAATTACATTATTAACCACTCAACATTTAGAGCTCTGCCTTCTTTTGTCTGTGAATGCTTAGAACATTTAATCTTTCATAAATCTAATTTTCTTCAAAAACATTTAGAACACTACATCTTCTTTAAAAATCTGTAAAAGACAGAGAATAATGCAATACTTCTCTTGTCATCTTCATTAGATTGCAAAGATTTCATGATAATCTCTTTATTAGAGTTGTGAAATCATTTTTGTATTCTCCTGAGAAAGCTTTTGGACCTGAGACCAATTCATATCCCCTTTAGAGTTTCTGTATATAGGAATTTAGTTCTTTTCTAATTTGGTGTTTTAATCTTCCTGTGTGTGTGTGTGTGTGTGTGTGTGTGTGTGTGTGTGTGTGTTCAGGGTTACTTTTTTGTTTCTTGCTCAATTTTGTCTATTTCATGGTTTTTAAAGTTGAGCACTGCTTTTGGGGCACAGGGCCACTGTCCCAAGATTTTTGACTGACTTTGAATGCTGAGACCTCAGGTACTTACTGTCTTACAATGCTGGGTTAGCCTTCCATAGTGGCACATGTTGTTTCCTGGTTTCCAGGGCTGACAACTGGCCTTACACACTGAGGCTTGAGACTCCACCACTGGCCTGCGCTGTTACTGGCATAAGTATATATAAAGTGGTATCCATTACTCACCTGTGCTGAGTTTGACAGCCTCCTGTTGACTTGACTGGAAACAGTCTACATTTTTGAAACCTTTTTACCTTTCCTGAAGTTCTTCTAAGTTATGGTAAGCTGGAAAATCATTTCACTTTAAATATTTTTGTAAGTTTTGTTATTCTGGAATGTGCTTAAAAGTTTAATTTAAAGTTTTTTCGAAGAGATACTGGGGAGATCTCTAACAGCTTCCTGGCTTCTGTCCACCATCTTGACAATGTCTTATTTTATATTAAATCCTCTCATGTTCTACAATATATTTTCATTAAATCAACTCTTAGTTTTGTTTATTAGTTTAATAGTTTTTTTTTTACTTTCAATTTTATTAATCTCTCATTTTCAGAATTTCTAATTTAGTATTTAATTGGGGATTTTTAATATTTTTCCTAGTTTTTTATGTTTATGTCCAATTTATTAATCCCTTCTTATGCTGTTTTATTAATATAAGTGTCAAGAGATAGAAAACTTCCCCAAAGAGCTTCTTTGACTGCATCTTGTAAATTTAGGTATGTCATTATTTGTCATTCTCTTGGATGAAATTATTGATATGTTCTTTGACCCACTCATTCTTTAGGATTGGATTACTTAGATTGGTTTTTAGTCTATCTTTTCCTGATCCTTTATTGAATATAATAATCTGAAAAGGATGAATTTATTTCTTCCTTTCTACATTGTATTGTGAGGTTTTTTTACCCTAATACATAGTTGATTTTTTGTGTAGGTACCATGTACTGCTGAGACAAAAAAAAAAGCTATGTTAATTACAGAGAGGGGGCAGAGGTAATATGGCAGAGTGCAGACACGACTCTCTGTGACCTCCTTTGATCTTCTCTCAAACCAACAGCAGATTAAGCCTCTGAATTGGTTCTGGAGTGAAAGCTCCCCCAATACTTGTAGTACAACAAATTTCCAGCAAAAATTACCTTGGAAGATCTCCAGAGCAGGTCTGTTTCAAATGGGCAGGGGGATTGGGTGGTTTGCTGCGCTCAGGTGGCAGCGTGCAGCCAGGGTAGAAGACTGGAGCTGGGATGGAGCATGGCAGATTCTAAGCACCTGGGAAGTCCCTGGGAGGTTCTTGGGCCACTTTGCTCTGGTTGTGGGCAGGGGCTTTGCCAGATCTGCCTTTGGTAAAAGGTGAATTGAGAACAACTGGGAACAGGGGATGTAGCCCAAACAGCCCCACACTGGAAATCAACCAACCGAACTGCCCCAGGGCAAGCAGCTGCCATTCCTCTGCCTTAAACAGACCTCTAGCTCTAAAAAATGAGTAAGAAACAGAAGGGATCTCTCATCATAGACAGCAGACTTCAGACCCTGAGGTTTCTAAAAGCAAAGAAACTTCAGAGAAGCCACAAAGGGAGACATGAACTGGTCCTATTTCACAAGGATTACCTGGAAGATTGCATAAAGAATTGCAAAAGAGAATTAGAAGAAAAATGGAGAAATGAATTGAGATCAGTGCAAGAAGGATATAATGTCCTACAAAAGAGATATGAAAAATACACCAATTCACTGAAAAACAAAATTGATGAAACGGAAAAATACACCAACTCACTGAAAAACAAAACTGGCGAAATGGAAAAAGACTGTAATGAACAAAAAATTCAATTGGCCAATTACAAAAGGAGCTAAAAAAAGGTAATTGAAAAATGATACTTTAAAATTTAGAACTGAACAAATGGAATTGAATGACCCAATAACACTTCAAGAATCAGCCAAATAAAAACAAAAAAAATGAAAAAAATAGAAGAAAATGTGAAATATCTCCTAGGAAAAACAACTGACTTGGAAAATAGATCCAGGAGAGACAATCTAAGGATTATGTGACTTCCTGTAAGCCATGATGAAAACAAGAACTCAGATGCTATAGTTCAGGAAATCATGAAAGAAAACTGCCCTGATGATTTAGAATCAGAAGGTGAAATTGCCATTGAATTTACCAATCACCTCCTGAAAAGGACCCCAAAATTAAAACCCAATGAGATATCATGGCTAAATTTCAGGACTATCTCACCAAGGAAAAGATATTTCAAGCAGCTAGAAAGAAACAATTCAAATACCGAGGAACTGTTTTTAGAATTACACAAGATCTGTCAGCTTCCACATTAAAGAACTGAAGGGCCTTGAATCAGATATTCCAAAAGGCAAAGGAACTTTGATTAAAGCCAAGAAAAAGTTATCCAGCTAGGATGAGCATTATCTTCCAGGGAAGAAGATGATCATTCAATGATTTTTTTTAATATATAAAGCTTTTTATTTACAAAACATATGAGTGATTTTTCTACATTGACCTTTGCAAAAACTTTTTTTTCCCAAGCTTTTCCCCTCCTTCCCCCCAAATCCCACCCCTGGATGACAGGTAATCTAATGCATGCTAAATAGGATAAATTATATGACAAATACAATACATGTATACATATCTATACAGTTATCTTACTGCACAAGAAACATCAGATCTAGAAAGAGAAGAAGAAACAACAACCTAAAAGAAAATAAAATGCATGGAAATATTCACAGAAAGCGTTAAAATGTTGTGTTGTGGTTCACACTCAGTTCCCACAGGCCTCTCTCTGGATGTATATGACTATCTTCCTCACTGCACAACTGATTTGAATCACATCACTGTTGAAGAGAACCATGTCCATCAAAATTGATCATCGTATAGTCTTCTTGCTGTGTATATTGTTCTCCTGGTTCTGCTGATTTCACTCAGCATCAGTTCATGCAAGTCTCTCCAGGCCTCTCTGAAATCCTCCTGTTGGTCGTTTCTTACAGAACAATAATATTCCATAACATTCATATACCATAATTTATTCAGCCATTCTCCAATTGATGGGCATCTTTTCAATTTCTAGTTTCTTGCCAATACAAAAAGGGCTGCCAAAAATATTTTTGCACATGTAGGTCCCTTTCCCTCTTTTAAAATCTCTTTGGGATATAGGCCCAGTAGAAACACTGCTGGGTCAAAGGGTATGCACACTTTGATAACTTTTTAAGCATAGCTCCAAATTGCTCTCCAGAATGGTTGGATCCGTTCACAGTTCCACCAACAATGTATCAGTGTCCCAGTTTTCCCACATCCCCTTCAACAGTTATCATTATCATTTCCTGTCATTTTAGCCAATCTGACAGGTGTGTAGTGGTATCTCAGAGTTATCTTAATTTGCATTTCTCTGATCAATTGTGACTTGGAGCACCTTTTCATGTGACCGGAAATACTTTCAATTTCTTCGTCTGAAAATTGTCTATTCATATCTTTTGACCATTTATCCATTGGAGAATAGCTTGAATTCTTATATATTTGAGTCAATTCTCGATATATTTTAGAAATGAGGCCTTTATCAGAACCTTTGGATGTAAAAATATTTTCCCAGTTTACTGCTACCCTTCTAATCTTGTCTGCATTCATTTTGTTTGTACAAAAACTTTTTAACTTGATATAGTCAAACTTATCTATTTTGTGATTAATGATGACCTCTAGTTCTTCTTTGGTCACAAATTCCTTCCCCCTCCACAGGTCTGAGAGGTAAACCATCCTACCTTGTTCTAATTTGTTTATAATATCATTCTTTATGCCTAGATCATGAATCCATTTTGACCTTATCCTGGTATATGGTGTTAGGTGTGGGTCAATGCCTAATTTCTTCCATACTAGTTTCCAGTGATTCCAGCAGTTTTTGTCAAATAGTGAGTTTTTATACCAAAAACTGGTGTCTTTGTGTTTATCAAACACTAGATTGCTATTGTTATTGAGTATTTTGTCCTGTGAACCTAACCTATTCCACTGATCCACTACTCTATTTCTTATCCATTACCAAATGGTTTTGGTGACCACTGCTTTATAATATACTTTTAGATCTGGTGCAGCTAGGCCACCCTCATTTGCATTTTTTTTCATTAATTCCCTTGAAATTCTTGACCTTTTGTTTTTCCAGATGAATTTTGGTGTTATTTTTTCTAGGTCACTTAAATAATCTCTTGGGAGTTTGATTGGTATAGCACTAAATAGATAGATTAGTTTAGGTAGTATTGCCATCTTTATTATATTCGCTCTACCTATCCAAGAGCACTTGATGTTTTCCAATTGTTTAGATCTGACTTTATTTGTGTGGAGAGTGTTTTGTAGTTTTGCTCATATAGATCCTGACTTTCCCTTGGCAGATATATTCCCAAATATTTTATACTATCGATAGTTATTTTGAATGGAATTTCTCTTGGTATCTCTTGCTGTTGCATTTTGTTGGTGATGTATAAAAATGCTGATGATTTATGTGGATTTATTTTGTATCCTGCAACTTTGCTAAAGTTGTGGATTAATTCTAATAGTTTTTTAGTTGATTCTCTAGGGTTCTCTAAGTAGACCACCATATCATCTGCAAAGAGTGATAATTTCGTTTCTTCATGACCTACTCTAATTCCTTTAATCTCTTTTTCTTGTCTTATTGCTAAGCCTAGCATTTCTAATACAATACTGAATAGTAATGGTGATAGTGGGCAACCTTGTTTCACCCCTGATCTTATTGGGAATGGTTCCAGTTTATCACCATTACATATGATGCTAGCTGATGGTTTTAAATAGATGCTACCGACTATTTTAAGGAAAAGTCCATTAATTCCTATACTCTCTAATGTTTTTAAAAGAAATGGATGTTGGATATTATCAAATGCTTTTTCTGCATCTATATAGATTATCATATTTTTTTTTGTTAATTTGGTCATTAATATAGTCAATTATGTTAATGGTTTTCCTAATATTGAACCATCCCTGCATTCCTGGTATAAATCCTACTTGGTCATGGTGTATTATTCTGGGAATGATTTTCTGTAATCTCTTTGCTAATATTTTATTTGAGATTTTTGCATCAATATTCATTAAGGAGATTGGTCTATAATTTTCTTTCTCTGTTTTTGTTTTAGCTGGTTTAGGTATCAGTACCATGTCTGTATCATAAAAGGAGTTTGGTAGGAGTCCTTCATTCCCTATTTTTTCGAATGGTTTATATAATATTGGAGTTGATTGTTCTTTAAATGTTTGGTAGAATTCACATGTAAATGCATCTGGTCCTGGGGATTTTTTCTTAGGGAGTTGATTAAAGACTTGTTTTATTTCTTTTTCTGAAATGGGACTATTCACCATTACTATTTAATATTGTATTAGAAATGTTAGCTTTAGCAATAAGAGAAGAAAAAGAGATAAAAGTAATGAGAGTAGGTAATGAAGAAACCAAATTATCACTCTTTGCAGATGACATGATGGTATGCTTAGAGAACCCTAGAGACTCAACTAAAAAACTACTAGAAACAATTCACAACTTTAGCAAAGTTGCAGGATTCAAAATTAATCCACATAAATCATCAGCATTTTTATATATTACCAACAAAGTTCAGCAGCAGGTGATACAAAAAGAAATTCCATTCCAAATAGCAGATGATAGGACAAAATATTTGGGAATCTATCTGCCAAGGAAAAGTCAGAAACTAAACGAACTAAATTACAAAACACTTTCCACACAAATAAAATCAGACCTAATCAATTGGAAAAATATTAAGTGCTCATGGGTAGGCAGAGCGAACATAATAAAAATGACAATACTACCCAAACTAATCTACTTATTTAGTGCCATACCAATCAAACTCCCAAGAAATTATTTTACAGATCTAGAAAAAATAGTAGCAAAGTTCATTTGGAAGAACAAAAGGTCAAGGATTTCAAGGGGATTAATGAAAAAAAAGGCGGATGAAGGTGGCCTTGCTGTACCAGATCTAAAAGTATATTATAAAGCAGCGGTCATCAAAACCGTTTGGTACTGGCTAAGAAATAGAGCAGTCGATCAGTGGCACAGGATAGGATATCAGGACAATCTAGGCAATAACCTTAACAATCTAGTATTCGATAAACCCAAAGACCCCAGCTTTTGGGATAAATACTCACTATTTGGCAAAAACTGCTGGGAAAATTGGAAACTAGTGTGGAAGAAATTAGGGCTTGACCCATACCTAACACCACATACCAAGATAAGATCTAAACGGGTTCATGATCTAGATATAAAGAGGGACTTTGTAAGCAAGTTAGAGGAACGTAATATAATTTATCTCTCAGACCTGTGGAGATGGAATAAACTTATGTCCAAAGAAGACCTGGAACTCCTAA
>JAJPUD010032554.1:0-11854 GCA_023553655.1 Myrmecobius fasciatus
AATATATCTGCCAAGGGAAAGTCAGGATCTATATGAACAAAACTACAAAACACTCTCCACACAAATAAAGTCAGATCTAAACAATTGGAAAAACATCAAGTGCTCTTGGATAGGTCGAGCGAATATAATAAAGATGGGAATACTACCTAAACTAATCTATCTACTTAGTGCTATACCAATCAAACTCCTAACCCTAACCCTAACCCTAAACCTTAATGGGCCTCCCGCCTCCCGACTGTAACCCTAACCCTAACCCTAACCCTAAATGCCTCTCGACTCTAACCCTAAGCCTATGGCTCCAGACTCCCGACTCTCCCCCCCACCCCCCCACCCCGCGTGCCGACTCTTACCCTAACCGTCCCCAGTCCCGACAACCGACTCCCAAATCCCTACTCTAACCCTAACCCTAACCCTAACTGCGCCCGTCTAACCCTAAACCTAACCCTAACCCTAACTGCGCCCGTCTAACCCTAACCCTAACCCTAACCCTAACCCTAACCCTACCCTAACCCTAACCCTACCCTAACCCTAACCCTAACCCTAAATGCGCCTCCTGACTCTAACCCTTACCCTAACCCTAACCCTAAACCTAACCCTTAACTCCCAATTCCCGAATCCCGCCTCCCGACTCCCGACTCTAATCCTAACCCTAACCCTAACCCTAACCCGACTCCCGACTCTTAACTCCAGATTCCTGAATCCCGCCTCCCCACTCCCGACTCTAATCCTAACCCTAACCCTAACCCTAACCCTAACCCTAACCCTAACCCTAACCCTAACCCTAACCCTAACCCTAAATGCTTTCCGACTCTATCGCTAACCCTAACCTCCCGCCTCCGGATAAGCCTAACCCTAACCCTAACCTTAAGCCTAACCCTAACCCTAACCCTAAATGCCTCCCAACTCTAACCCTAACCCTAACCTTAACCCTAACCCTAAATGCCTCCCGACTTTAACCCTAACCCTAACCCTAACCCTAAATGCTTTCCGACTCTAACGCTAACCTCCCGCCTCCGGATAAGCCTAACCCTAACCCTAAATGCCTCCCTACTCCCGACTCTAACCTCAACCCTAACCCTAACCCTAACTCTAAACCCTAACCCTAACCCTAACCAATACGAAAGAGGATTGCTCTGTCAAAGATCAGACACAAATAGTCCATATGAACATTTGGGGTAGCTTCTCTAGTTTTGTGCATCTCATGTTTCTTTTGGAATAATTCAATTCATATAGCACAGCACCTTCTCTGATGAGGGCATGCCATGCTGGGTGATTCTGTGCCAGGGCCATACAATCAATTCTGAAGTTCTTAAGAGAAACCTTGAAAAATGCTTCTTTTCCTGACCATTTTGTGAGCACTTTCTCTGTGTGAGTTCTCCATAAAATTTTTTTTTGGCAAGCATACATTTGTTATTTGAACAATGTGACCAGCCCAATGAAGATGACACTGCAGTAGAGTTGGAATGCTTGGCAATTTAATTCGAGAAAGGACTTCAGTGTTTGGTATCTTATCCTGCCAGGTGAGAAATTGGCAGTTGATGGAAGGAGCTTAATCTAAGGCCATAGTTCCTGAAGGCCATATGAATAGAAAGCAGATGGCTGGGTCTTTTGTATATGGTAGAGAGAGCTGCTTGGACTCTGCACTTGGAAAAGATCTGGGACAAAGCCAGGGGAAAGCTCATGGTAGGGGTCTTGTCCCAGAGCAGATTTTAAAATATATAAATAAAGAACTTTCTAGACTAGCATGAGTTTCCTTGGCAATGAGGAATAAATAAATCTAAGTTACTGAAGAGTCTTATTAAATTATTTAGTGCAATAGGTATGCTATTAATGGAATTAGATTCTGTGACAAGATTACTCTTTCCTTACAACTTAACATTACTACTTTACACCTGTGTTTATTGCAGTGAAATATTTTTCCTAACTATTGTTTTAGAACTGCATCAACACAGTAACCTAATTAAAACTCCACCTTTCTCTTTTTATTTTAGTTTCCTGCCAAGTTTCCACAATTATCGGGTTCTTAAAGCACAAGACAGCAGTATTTCATGACTATTAGCCTTGGAATGGGCCACTGAGCTGCAGTGTATGAATTCTCCTAAAAAGGGAAATAGAAAAAGAAACTTCATAATGCTCTTCTGTCCTGTATTTGGCATTGGTCCCATTGTTTCTTTATTTTGTTCATTTTTGTTCATTAACTTTCCCTCTGTTTTTCCTCTTTATAGTACATTAGTTACTATAGAAACAAGAATGTCATTGATTTAGAAATGGCTTGGAGATGTCCAACCATAATGGGATAGAAAGTGATGAAAGATAAGATATGATGATTTGAAATGTAGCTCATGGTTTGTGAAATCAAAGGGCTTGTGTGATAGTTATTATATGAGTACATGACTTTGATATAAATGCATTTGACATTTATATGTATATATTTGTACATTTTATGTATGTATGTGTATATATGTGTATGTTCATATATATATATATATATGCACACACATGTTCAGACACATCCCCACATAATTTCATACGATAGTATCCACAAAACATTGTCTCGAGGCTAAAATAACTCCTTTAAATGGTTTATTGCTTGTTTATTTTTTAAAACAGCAACTAATTAAAGGAATTATTTATTCCTCAGGTAACCATACAACTGTACTTTTCTGAGTATCATTGTTTACTTAACTACACTCTATGTTTTGTTTGAAGATTCACTGAGATGTGAAATAAGTAGATCATGCATTATCCTTAGTGATGCAGGATGGCAAGAACTTGCATGAGGGTATATATGTATAATCTGGCCAGTTGGGCTGGCCTCTTATTTTCTGACACACACTACACCAACACCCTTCCCCTATGGCTAACATATTTCTCCAGGACTATCTCCAACAACAAAAAAGTCACTCCAAATCACTCTAAGTGCTTTAGACGTAAAGCTTGTCTAGCTATAATTTCTCTCCCATTTTTCTCATTGCTGTTCAAATAAGACTGGTTCCCTAACTAGTCTCTCTATGCTTTCCACTGTACCCTTTGGAAATCCCATACCATTGTCATGAACTTCCCTTCATCCTTAATCTCTTCCTTTTACTTCCATCTTCTCCCACTAATTAAAATCTATTTTTTTAATTCTTTTAACTCTTCCTATTTCTAACTACTTTTTCTCTTTCTCTCGAATTTAGGCTCCAGAGGTTGAATAAATACATTCTTTTCTAATAAATTATCATTAATTGATTGATCAATCACTTATTGTGAATACTTCTACAAGAAGTATGAGTTATCACCTCCACAAAGATGAATCCCAAATTTATGTGTCTACATGCAACCATTCCCTCTAGTTTAGCTCTATTGAATTCTTTGTCTTTTCTTTTCCCTTTTTCACCTGTTCTTGCTTTTCTTGTGTTGGAGGTCAAATTTTTGGTTTAATTCTGATCTTCTCCTTATGAGATCTTTAAATCCTTCTATTTTATTGAATGATCATTTTTTTCCCTTGAAGTATCAAGCTTAATTATGCTAGGTAGGTAATTCTTGTTTGTAGTCCTAAATCCTTTGCCTTTTGGAATATCATGTTCCTTGATCACTGATCCTTTAATGTTGCAGCTGCCGAATTCTGGGTAATCCTGATTGTGATTCCCTGATATTTGAATTGTTTCTTTCTGGCCACTTGAAGTATTTTTTCCTTGACCTAATAGATCTGAAATTTGGCTATAATGTTTCTTGGAGTGTTTATTTTGGAAACTCTTTCCTGAAGTGGATCCTTTCAATGCCTATTTTGTCCTCTGGTTCAAGGACATCAGGACAGTTTTTCTTGATAATTCCTTGAAAGATGGTGTCTAGGTACTCTTTTTGTTTATGGCTTTCAGGTAGTCCAGTGATTTTGATGTTGATTTTCCAGGTTAATCTCTTTTTCCCATGAGATGTTTTACATTTTCTTCCATTTTTTTTCATTCTTTTGAATTTCTTTGATTAATTCTTGAGTCTTCTACTTATTTCCACTTGCCCAATTCTAACTTTTAAGTTGTTGTTTTCACAAATTAGCTTTTGTACTTTGATTTCCATTTGGCTACTTCTACTCTTTAAGGAGTTGTTTTCTTCAGTGGATTTTTGTTATCTCCTTTTCCATTTGGTCAATTCTATTTTTAAGCAGTTTTCCAAGCTGCTGACACTTTCTCTCCAACAATTCTCTTGCATCGCTCTCATTTCTTTTCCCAATTTTTCTTCACATGGGGCTTTTAAGCTCCTTTTGGAACTCTTCCGTGATTTCTTTCTGAGCTTGAGACTTTCAAATTATGTTTAGGATTTTGTCTACTGCCATTACTGTCCTGTTCTGAGTCTGTCTTAGCCTTCCCTGTCATAATTACTTTCTATGGTCAGATTCCTTTCCCCCTGTTTTTACATTTTTTTCTTTTTGGTGTTTTAAATTTGGACTTTGCTCCCTGAGTAGAAGGACTACTGTTTCAGAATTCTTTTGCCAGTGGCTGCAGGTCCTAGCTGTTTATATGGTGATGCTCTAATGTTGCCCAGAGGCCCCTCAGGGAACTCTTGAGTCTGATGCCATGTTGAAAGGATGTGGTGGTGGGTGGCTGGCACTCCTGGAGGCTGTTGAGATCTGGCAATTTACCTGGTGTTGAGCTGGGGTCCTAAAGGTAGCAGTTGGTATGTGCTGAGGCCCAGTGGTGTATTTCTGCATTTCCCTGGGATTACACTGGAACACATGGTCTTCTGGCAGGTGGAAGATGCCTGCTTGCTTGGAGTTTTACAGAGGCAAGTGATAGTCTGGCCTCCAGAGGACTTCTGCCTACTCAGGGCTATGCTGTAGCCTGCAATGGTCCAATTTCTCAAATATACTTGCCTATCTGGGGCTTCCAGTAAGTGAAGGCCTGGGTACTGAAGTCCCCCTGCCTGGGACTGTGCTGAAGCAAGCAGAGGTCATACCAATGGAGGATACTTGCTTGAACGGGGACTATAGCAAAGAATATGGTGGCTCTCACAACTGGAATTTGAAGGCTCCCTTGTCTATGAGAAGGTACATGAGAGGCTCCAGTGTTGGTGTTTGCCTGCTCTACCACACTGAGCTCAGGAAGTGCTCTTCATTTGCTGGGGGGCAGGGGAGAAGAGTGGAGGGGGGAGAATTTGCTGGTGGCTTGCTGGAAAGCTCCTGCTGAACCTCCATGTTTTCCAGGTTGTTTTATGGCTCTTTTTCCCCTCAAGATGGTTAAGACATTTTCAACAAATATCAAGTGTATGAAAGACATACCCTCCTAATAACTCTGTAATAAAGTCAGTTATGTTTTCCCCTCCTCCCCCACATCCAAGCCACCTTTTAATTCTTCTCCTCCCCACTAGAGGCCACAAGGTGTTGCAGTGAGTAGAATGTGGGGGCCTGAAGTTGAAGATGCTCATCCTAACTAGCTTTTTGTGGGAAGCAGTTGGGGTTAAGTGACTGCCCAAGGTCACCCAGCTAGTTAAATGTCTGAGGCCACATTTGGACTCAGGTGCTCCTGATTTCAGGACCAATGCTCTATCCATTGTGCCATCTAGCTGTCCCGCTGAGTTTAAATGTGTCCTCAGATACTTAGTAGCTGTCTGACTATTTGCTTCAGTTCCCTCATCTCCTTCATCTTCCTCATCTCCTGCTGGAGAAGGAAATGGCAAACTACTTCAGTATCTTTACCAAGAAGACCCAAAGAGAGTTATGAACAGTTGGACACGACTGCAAAAATGACTGAACAATGGCTCCTGCCAGTTTGCAGGGCCATCACAGCCTCTATTTGCATATCCTCACTGGGTTTCCCAGTGCTTGGCTTCTAGTTGCCATGGAGAGCCAACTTCAACAGCTCTAAGCAATGTGCCAAAGTGCAGATTTCTTTCTTTTATAGCCCAGTGATTGCAGCCCACAAAGATCATCCCCTGAGGCTAGCAGACTGAGTGTACCACCATCAATTCACCGGTCACATGTCCTGAGGCCACAGGACGACAAGCATGACAGACTGGAGCTTTAATCCTTTGCAATATGTTTACAGAGTGTGTCATTCTGTGGCAATGTCACTGACTGCTCTGAGCACTGACTTTTCTAACTTATATTCAGTTTGGTGCCATTTGGAAAGGGTTTCCAATCTCTTGCTTCAGCCTTTACCCTCTCTCTCCTCTGTATAGATATTGACTCAAGAAGCATGTTTTAGGGTTGAATTCTATTTTAGGACACTCGTGCCCATTTGAGGGCACACACCCATTTATGTATGGCTCTCTCTTTTTTCACACTTGCTCAGTGTATTTTGTGTAGTTTGGGGGAAATCATCATGATGGACCTAAACACACTGTCTCTTGGGTTCCATACTTCTTAATTTCTTTTCTTCAATCCTGTGCCATCCCATGCACTAATTCAATCTCTGCACGTTACAATGGCTTTAGAGGATGAGGACCTGAATTCAACCCCTACCTCTGCCATTTATGACTGTGTGATCTTATACAAGTCCCTAAATCTCTCTAGGCCTCAGTTTACTTGCTGTAAAATGAGCTGGAGAAGAAAATGACAAATCACTCCAATATCTTTGCCAAGAAAATTCAAATAGGGTCATGAAGAGTTGGATACAACTGAAAAAATGACTAAACAACAAAAGGTAATGAAGGGGTTAGACTACATGGCCTCTAAAAACCCTTCTGGCTTCTAGACTTTGGATTCTACTCCCTTCTGACTGGAGACTTCAGAAACCTTCAAAAGGAATATGGGCTACACTCGGCTCTAAATGGCCCTTTCTTCCTGGAGGAAGCAATAAGGGAGATGTTATGTGAGTGGTGTTCTATGTTAGGTACACAGAAGGAAGTACTTTTATCCTGAATTCAGGCATCATGTCAAGAAATGAGACTAGTTGGTTTGGCAATAATTTTTAAAAGTGCTTAACTTTTTTGACAGTTCTGTGGGGTTATATTCTTTACATTTTAAAGATTTATAAGGTAAGGAAGAGGGCCTCATTCTCTGGATCACCCAGATTGCTTCACTATGAACACCTAAAGATCTACATTAATCAAATACTTCACTCCCTCTTTCCCTTTCCAGGATAAAAGTGAAAACAAAGATTACTTTATTCCTAGGACACTTTCCCCCCATTACATGTTTTTGCCTGGACTGAAATAAGAATAAGGTTCTATAAAAGAATGATTAAATGCAGACTTCTGTTGAAATAGGCTGTTTGAGGTAGTCTGAAGTTTTCTTCCAGTATTAAATAGAATAGTCTTAATCAATAAGGAAAATATATTTCTTGTGTATACACACAGGCTATCATGTAGATGTTTGCTTCTTCAACTTTGCATAAATGTCCTTCATTTTTTTGACCTCTTCTTCCCCCCATCCCCATTTCTTTTAAAAGATATAGACTTGGGGCAGCCAGGTGGTAAATTGGCTAGAGCACCAACCCTGAAGTCAGGACGACCTGAGTTCAAGTCTGACCTCAGACACTTAACATTTCCTGGCTGTGTGACCCTGGGCAAGTCACTTAACCCCAATTGCCTCAGCAAAAAATAAAATAAAAGATATAGACAGACCTAAAAGCCCCCTAACTGTAGAGGCTGCCAATGTGTTAATGAGCCATGTATTGTTATCAAAGTTCAATTCATGTTTCTCTGGTCTCTTAACCTTCCATTTTAAAATAAGTTCTATTTCAAAGTAGAGAATCCCATATATTTCAAAAGGTGTTTCACTATTGAAGACATCACTAAAAGCCCATCAGTTCATTTTTTTCTTGCTGCTGGGCTTTACCCTTTTTAATAACAGACAAAAGACCCCCCCCCCCAATCTGTTTACCTATTTCTGCTTGTGTTTGTCTCAGTATAAAAGGGAATTTGTTATGACTAAATATTCCCAAAGAAATTGAGCTCAGAGCATCAACTATACCCAAGGGAACAGGGCAGAGTCCGGGGAGGCCAGGGAAGGAGATTCAAGAACCTGCCTGTTTGCTAGCATTCTCCCTGCTTAGCCAGCACCATCTAGTGGTGAATGCCAGGTGATATCATCAGAAAGAAAATGATTTGGGGGCCTCTAAAACCCATGTTTCAAAACACACAGATAGAGATGTTTAGAAGCGTTCTTATAGAATGCAGTTACCGAATCTACCATCATTCACGGGTTCAAGAAGCACTCTGAAAATTATCCACAGTGAAACTTTCATCCCAGGCCCACACCATCCCGAATCATTGTGCCTGCCATCACTTGGTACCTGGTCAGGAAGTGCAAAATAATTGTGATTTAATATAAGTAAGATTCAATTAAGTAAACATACTTTTAAAATATGTTGAAGTTGGGATAACTAGTGGATAGAGGATGGGTCCTAAAGTCAAGAGGACCTGAATTCAAATCTGCGCTCAAACACTTAACAGTTACTAGCTGTGTGACCCTAGGTAAGTCACTTAGCCCCAATTGCCTCACCAAAAATAAAATATATTAAAGCTGTTCTCCTACCATGGCTTGATATTATAGTAATGCCTTCATTGTCCAATACTGTTGGGATTCTACATTAGGAAATTTTCTTTTCAAATGACTGAAGTTTGTGGTTTAGTCATTTTGGTCATGTCTGACTCTGTGATTCCATTTGGGGGTTTTCTTGTCAAAGATAGTGGAAGGATTTCCATTTCCTTCTCCAGCCCATTTTGCATATAAGGAAATTGAGACTTGCCCAGAATCACACAATTGAAGCCAATTTTGAACTAAGATCTTCCTGACCAGCATTCTATTGCCACTTAGCTGACCTGAATGAAGTTCGCTCTATTTAGATAAATTTGTAAAATCCTTAGCATAGTGTATGACATAATAAATATTTAATAAATGTTTGTTTCTCTACTTTTTCCAACCCTCCCCTATTCTAAGCATTATTTAAAAAGAAAAAACATATTGGTAATGGGATACTAATGCATTGTTGGTGGAGTTGTGAAAAGTTCCAAACATTCTGGAGAGAAATTTGGAACTATGCTCAAAGGGCTATAAAACTGTGCATACCCTTTGATACAGCAGTGCCATTACTGGGTCTGTATCCAAAAGAAATAATAAAAGAGGGAAAATGATCCAGATATGTAAAAATGTTTGTAGTAGCTCTTTTTGTGGTGACAAAAAACTGGAAAATTAGTAGATGCCCATCAATTGGGGAATGGCTAAATAAATTGTGATATATGAAATTAATGGAATATTATTGTTCTATAACAGGCTGATTTTAGAAAGGTCTGGAAAGATTTATGTGAACTAGTGCTGAGTGAAACAAGCAGAACCAGGAAAACATTATACACAAAAACAGCAAGATTGTGAAATTATCAACTATGACAGTTTTTCTCAGTGGTTCAGTGATCCAAGGTAATCATAATAAACTTTAAATGGAAAATGCCATCTGCAGCCAGAGAGAGAACTATGGAGACTGAAGTAAATTAACTCATGCAATGTTCACTTATTTTTCTTTTTCTCTGATTTTTTTCTCTTGTGGTTTTTTCCTTTTGTTCTATTTTTCTCCCCCAATATGATTCATAAGGAAATGTGTAAAAAAGAAGAAGAAAAATGGGCCAAAAAATGTAGTTTTTACATGTAACTGGGGAAAATAAAAGTATTTTAAATAAAAAATTGTTAACTCTGGATTCAATATCTAAAATTTATTACATGCTCTTTGGGCTTCTTGAAATACATTTAGCATAATTTTATTTTATCTTATTAACTATTATGAACAATAATTTTGGATTTTAAAAGATCTCATATTTGCATTTTTTTAGATTTTACATTTTTCTCCTTTTCAAACTATTTGTCATCATTCTTTTTTAATAATAGCTTTTTATTTTCAAAATATATGCAAAGATAGTTTTCAACATTAATCCTTGCAATACCTTGTGTTCCAAATTTTTCTCCCTCCCTTTCCCTCATTCTTCTCCCCTAGAAGCAAATAATCCAATATATGTTAAACATGTGCATTTTTTCTATAAATATTTCCACATTTATCAAGCTGGGCAAAAAAAATCGGATAAAAAAGGGAAAAGATGAGAAAAGGAAAAAAAAGCAAGCAACAACAAAAAATGTGAAAATACTATGCTGTGATCCACATTCATTCCCCATAGTCCTCTTTCTGAATTCAGATGGCTCTCTCCATCACAAGTCTATTGGAAGAGGGGGCGGAGCCAAGATGGCAGAGTGAAAACGTGACTCTCTGCATCCTCCTCCGATCTTCTCTCAAATCAACAAAAAAATAAGCCTCTGAACTGATCTTCAGGTCAACGAATCCAGAAATATTTGGACACTGCTTTCGGGTATCTCAGAAAGAACTTCATATCAGGTTTGTTTAACTCAGACAGAGGGATAAACAGTGGCCTCGGTGCAGGCCGAAAGTGAGGGTGGGACTCAGCTCACTGTGGCAGAAACTCCAAACTCCAAATTCCAAACACCTGGAGTTTCTCTGAGGCACTTGGGACACTCTTCCCTGATTGGGGGCAGGTGTTCTGGCAGACCTGCCTTGTTTAAGGAGTAATTTGGACTTAGTTCTAGCCCTCACCAGCCCAGCACCTAAAGTTAATTCCCCAAAGTGCCCCATGGCAAAGAACTTCAGCCAATGTTTTTTTTTCCAAACCTTAAAGAGACATCAATGCTGTCTAAAAAAATGAAGAAGCCAAACAGAGCTCTCACCATAGACAGCTTCTATCGAGAGAAAGAAGGGATGACCCCAGATCCTGAGGTTCCTTTAGACAAAACTCCAAAGGAAGTTACTAAGGACCATCACTGGTCCCTTTTTCAAAAGGCCTTTTTGGAAGATTGCATAAAGAACCTCAAAAGAGAGCTGAAGGATAAATGGGAAAATAAATTGAAATCAGTGCAAGAAGGATATGATGCCCTGCAAAAGAGATATGAAAAAGACACCAATTTATTGAAAAATAAAATTAGTGGAGTGGAAAAAGAGAGCAATGAACAAATTGGCCAGTTACAAAAGGAGCTTAAAAAGGTAACTGATAAAAACAACACTTTAAAAATAAGAATTGAACATATACAAGTGAATGACTCAATAAGACTTCAAGAATCAGTCAGACAAAAACAAAAAAATGAAAAATTAGAAGAAAATATGAAACATCTCCTAGGAAAAACAACTGACTTGGAAAATAGATCTAGGAGAGACAATCTAAGGATTATTGGACTTCCTGAAAACCATGATGAAAAAAAGAATCTAAACACTATCTTCCAGGAAATCCTGAAAGAAAACTGCCCTGAGATTGTAGAATCAGAAGGCAAAATGACCATTGAAAGAATTCACCTATCACCTCCTGAAAGAGACCCCAAAATTAAAACCCCAAGGAATATTGTGGCTAAAATTCAGGACTATAGCACCAAGGAAAAAATTCTGCTAGCAGCTAGAAAGAAACAATTCAAATACCGAGGATCAATAATTAGAATCACATACAATCTGTCAGCCTCCACATTGAAGGATTGAAGGGCCTGGAACCAAATATTCTGAAAGGCAAAGGAACTTTGATTACAGCCAAGAATAACCTATCCAGCTAGAATGAGCATTATACTCCAGGGAAGAAGATGGTCATTCAATGATATAGGTGAATTTCACCTATTTCTAATGAAAAGACCGGATCTGAACAAAAAATTCAACATCCAAACACAGAACTCAAAAGAAGCATAAAAAGGTAAAAAGGAAAGGACTCTTGAGAACTTTATTTTTACTAGGGGGATACTTAAAGTTTGGGGGTATAATTAACTAGATATTACTTTGATAATATGAAAAAGAGAACTAGAGGGGGAAAGGTTGTCATACTGGGGAAAAGAGGGAAAAAGTGGTAAAATAAGATCTAAAAAAAAAGGAGGTAAAAACAAGGAAAAATCTCTTGAAGAGGCAAA